>OMLC01103350.1:8887-19982 GCA_900302585.1 Regalecus glesne | reverse complement strand
ATACATACACACACACACACACACATGCTATGTACATACATACATACATACATACATACATACACACACACACACACACACACACACACACACTCACATGCTATGTACATACATACATACATACATACATACATACATACATACATACATACATACATACAACACACACACACACATACATACATACATACATACATACATACATACATACATACATACATACATACATACATACATACATACATACATACATACAACTATATAAAACATATACCAAACAAAAAAACATATAATATACAACTCCTTTTACTTATTGTTTATATCATTCACATGCTCCCAATTCACAGCCTTCCTCATCCCTATATCTCTTTAAGAAGGATTTTTTTTTACATCTTTTTAAACTGTCTTGATGCATGCTCAATAATCCAGGTAGGGAAATCACAAAAAGAGGTGAATCTGTTCAACTGGATCAGAAGTTTATTGAGAAACATTTCACAATAAACTTCTGATCCAGTTGAACAGATTCACCTCTTTTTGTGATCTTTTTAAACTGTTTCATGTTTTTACTCTGTCTTAGCTCTAGTTCCAGACTGTTCCAAAAGTCCACCCCACAAATTGATATGCACATACTTTTCATTTCACTTCTGATACTGATATTTTTTAAAGTTCAACTCTTCTCTCAGTTATATCCACCTTCTCTTTCTCTGAACATTCCTTGTATATTTTTGGCAACAAATTATTTTAGCTTTGTACATGATTTGTGATGTTTTAAATTTGACCAGATCCATAAATTTCAATGCGTTTGATTTAAGAAACGGTTGATTTGCATGTTCTGTATATCCAACCTTGTTTATTGTCCTGATTGCATATTGGTTGTAGGGTGCATTTGTAGTTATTTCCCAAGACATCCACCCAGTAGGACATATACGGTAAAACGGTAAAAAAAACAGTGAACAGTTTAAAGTGTGTAATGATTTTTGATCATGTATGTCTTGTTTTTCCTAAAATTCAAGTGCATTTTGCCACTTTAGATCGGATGTTATGGGGGCGGCATAGTTCGGTGGGTAGAGTGCTCGTCTGGCAATCGTAAGGTTGCAGGATCAATCCCTGGTCTTGCAGACAGCATGCTGAGCAAGACACTTAACCCCTAACTACTCCCCGAGCGCCATATATTGGCAGCTCACTGCTCCTATACAACAGGTTGGGTCCAAAATGCAGAGAAATCCAAATTTCCCCTTGTGGGACTGATAAGGGAATCATCCATCCATTGTCAACCGCTTATCTGAAATCGGGTCGCGGGGGAACTGGAGCCTATCTCCGCGTTCTCATTGGGCGAGAGGGGGGGTACACTGTATAGGTCGCCAGTCTATCACAGGGCAGAGCAGTTAGGGGAACAGTGTCTTGCTCAAGGACACCTCGACACGCTTCTCTGCAGGACCGGGGATCGAACCTGCAACCTTCCGATTGCCAGGCGACCGCTCTACCTACTGAGCCATGCCACCCCTTACAGGGAATCATTTATTTATTTATTTTTATTTGGTTTACATGGGGTTTCCAGCTTATTTCCTGGTCCATGATCACTCCAAGAAATGTATACTCATAAACTCTTTCTATGTGTGTATTGTTTATCATCAGATTTAACTGCACATTTTTGTTATGCTTTCCAAATGGCACGATCTTTGTTTTTCCCAAATTTAATGATAATTTGTTTTTGTCAAACCATAATTTTAATTTATTCATTTCTGTAGTGATCATCCCCAAAATCTGCTGCAAATGTTCTCCAGAACAAAAAAATATTTGTATCATCTGCAAAAAAGATGAATCTCAGTATTTTTGATATATTGCATATATCATTTATGTATAATATAAACATTTTCAGCCCTAATACTGACCCTTGGGGTACCCCACAAGTAATATCCATATATTTTGATTTATTTTCACATATTTGCACAAATTGTTTTCCTGTTTCTTAGATAGCTCTTTATCCAGCTCAGCCCAATCCCTCTAATACCATACTTTTCTAATTTATTCAATAATATATTTTGATCAATGGTATCAAAAGCCCTTTTAAGTCAATAAATACTCTAATAGCAATTCTTTTTTTCAATACAATTTTTAATTTCCTCTGTTAGTTCCATGAGTGCCAATGATTTTGATCTGTCCTTTCTGAACACATATTGACTGTCAGCAAGTTGTTTTTCAATGTTTTTTCTAGCCTGTCATTAAAACGTTTTCAAGGATTTTGGAGAATTGGGAAAGCAAAGAAACAGGCATATAATTTGTGAAAGGGTGTCTGTGTCCGGGTTTAAACAGTGGTATTACTTTTGCAATTTTCATTTTGTTGGGGAATTTACCAGATTGCAATGACAGATTGTAGATTTTGGTTAGTGGCTTTGCAATTCCTTTAATAACCGTTTGTACTGTTGTCATGTATATATCATTCCAGTCATTGGACATTTTATTTTTACATGTTCTTACGGTCTATGTGATTTCTTTTTCATCTACTGCTGTCAAAAAAAATAATATTTACATTTCTGTCCCCGCTATCCTCAACAGCCCCACATTATGTCGTCTCTGGTTCCTTCATTTTTGCTGCGAATTCTGGTCCCACATTTACAAAGAATTTGTTAAAAGCCATCAACCACATCCTCCATATTATTTATGGTCCTGTCATTCTCAATGACAGGACCAATGAAAGGTTTGCATGTTGAGATCCATTTCTTTTAAATACCATTTAGTACACTCCATAAACCTTTAATGTCGTTTTAATTTTTCTCTAATATTTTATCATAGTATTCCTTTTTACATATCTTCATAATATTGGTTAATTTATTTTCATATTTTTTATACTTTTCTTCTGCTTCTAGAGTTTGGTGCTTTATGAAATTCCTATATAATGTATTTTTCTTTTTATAGGCATTTTAACCCCTTAGTAACATACATACATAATATACAAGAGGACTTTATGAATTCCAACTGATATTGATAATGGGCTAAACTGTGCATATGATAAAATACTTCGCTGATTATTTCAGTCACTAGATTGCACACACAAGATGATAAGGCAAATATGACAAATTGCAACACACTTTATAATTATAAAAATAACATTTATACTAGTCAAAACCATTAAACCAGCAGGTGATGCTACTGCAAGACCTAGGATACCAACCACATTTCAAAAATTGAAGATTTAAAAAAAATACTTGTAAGATACTTGTGATTCAATGGTAATTTAGAAAAAAACAAACATGGAGGCTTACTAAAAACGTCTTAGGTGTTTTAAAGTATTATTTTTGGAAAGAAAAGGAAAAAAAATGAACTGTGAAAAATTTAATTGAACTTTTGTCTTGAGTTTGAACATCTCTGGAGACAGCAGGAAAGAGAAACATCCTCTTCTCTGTCAGTTTAGCACTGCCCAACCTAATTTCCATTCACACAAACCGAATATATTTTAATCAAACATGTTGGCTCCAACTGGACTCCAAAGCTTTTGGATTTTTTCAAAAGCCTCACACTACAGAATAATGTGGGAAGATGGTCAGTTACAAGCAGTCTCAAATCAGGATCACCTCTCTGATCTTTCTTTAAGAGGACCAAACCAAGCTTAAAATTGGATCAATTATCCTGTAGTGTGCATGGTGTCATGAAATTGTTCTGACAGCCCATTGTGTCAAAACCGCAAAGTCCAAAAATGTGTCATTGGACCAAAACCAATTTTTATTTTTTTTCCCTCATCAATCATGCAAGGGACATTTGCAATTATCTGCACTTTAAATAATCCTTTATCGTATAGGAGTAGTGAACATCCACCACATGGCGCTCGCGAGGCACTTTGGGGTTCACCATCGTGCTCAAGGACAACTCAACATGCTTTCCGCAGGGCCTGGGATCAAATATGCAACCTTCTAATCACCAGACAACCTCTCTACCCACTGAGCTATACCACCTATTCCTAATTTTAACATAACTTTAACCTAAACCTAACCATAACTTAAAGAAAACCTGTTTCTATAGGGGGAAATGATTGCCAACACTGGCAAGATGCATTCAGTGTCATTCTAAATCATTGATGTGACCTGGCCAGAGCCAAATACCCTAAATAGGATTGTCCTGGTGGGGTAGAGATGACAATATATTAATTACTTTTCATGTTACATCTCCTATTAATGTGAATCAGTGGCAGGCAGTATCTTTGTGTTTGCATGTCAAAATATACTAAGACATTAAGGGCAAATGACTGCAGAGTGTATTCTTGGGCCTTTGGAGCACCGGACATTCATTTCAGGGATAATGAACTGTGGAACAAATTAGCTTTTGGTCCAGTGGAATATTTTTCAGACTATTGTGTTTTCAGAATAATAGCCTGTCTGCATCAGGGTTTAAGTATTGGTTTGGAGGTTGGGAGATTTAGACGTTTCTCATTTGGGCAATGATGAACACTTGTTTGCAATCAACCTCTCAATTTATTTATGGATGTGTCTCACTATGGAGAGAAAAGAGCCCTAGGGTGTTGCTGGCATAATTTCTGAGGTTCAAAATCACATACAAGAACAAATGAAGTTATGGTGCTAAACTGCTGATTGGGGATCTATTAATGTAGTATATGCAATGTAATACAATATTGCTATGCAAGTCATACACTGACTGAGATGGTTGGCTCGGACACAGGAAGTAACCAGACTCTAGACTGACATTATACTGGTCTATGAGACACACACTGTGAGAAAATGAATAATGTTCACTGGACGGGGTGGACTGTCAGTCCACACATGGCTAGCATCCAGGTCAATCCCTAAAAGGATACTCACACTGCTGATTGGTAGTGGAGGACATATGCCAATGACCACCTTACTCTGAATCAGGCCACAGTCGAGTTCCAACTCGTGCACTGGAACAGACAACACATTTAAATCCATTCCCTGCATCAGAATGCAATCCCCAGTATCAGTTCTCTGAGAAAAGAGCATGACAGAACCCACAATGAGTGAATAAAAGGTCCCAGTGTCTCCCAAGATGTATAATGATAACTTTACATCACCACCTACCAGCAAACATGGCCATCAGAGAGAAAAACAGAGAAATCAGGCACCGTTAAGCCTCCACCTGCTCACAAGGAGATGATGCTACATAGGAAACAACACATGGGGAACTTGTACTACTGAGTTATCTGACAGCGGCAGCAAGAGCTGCTGGGTTCACATGCACTCCCTCACTACTGGATTTATTCCTTCTACTTGCTAATGACATTTACCTTAACAATAGTGACAGACCTTAGTTGAATCAAACTGCCCCTCACGGGATGGAACCCTCACCATTATATGGACTGGTTCCCTAAACCCACTGTTTACCTTTTGGGTGAAACCCACTGCCTTCACCCTGGTAGTTAAGTCCAACCCATGTTTGTGGAAAATATATTAAATAAAAAGTACTTTGAAATAAATATAAAATATAGCTGCAGCCTAACATCTAAAAATTAGTAAAAATAAATAGAACATGAAGCAGTTTGTATTTAAGTAAGACCAAAGTCCATTTCAGTGTACTGTCATCCCTTTTCTTTGTTTCCCTCAGCAACTTACACCTATCTACCATCACGGATACGAATCTGCAACATCAGACTCCCATGTGTGTGCTCTACTGGATGAGCCACCGCAGCTCAAAGCTTTTTTAATTTCCAATGAATTTTGACTATCACCTCAAACTCCTTCAAAAGAGGTTAAAAAAAATCAAGTTACTTATTTCCATGGGTGTTTTTATTTATTTATATGTCAAAGCCCCACGGGGCCACAGATGAAAGTCGCATGCGGCTCCGGAGCCACTGGTCGTTGACGCCTGCCCTAACCAAATCTAGCTAAACTCCCTCCCTCAGCTGGAGGTGTTGCTTGTGGTGGGTACTTTAAAAAAAATATTGTATGGGTAGTGGTTTTATTGCACAGGAAGCCATACATTCTGAGAATCTTGCGACGATAAGCAGGGAGACCAAGAGATTTGGCGGTGGGCTTCAAAGCCAACACAACAAAGATGGGCTGTCGGTCATAATCCCTTGACTGCTTCCCTGGTATTTCAGAAACGTGAGGAAAAAAATGATTATTAGATCCTTAACATTGCCAAAACTTTCCAATTTTCCCCAAAAGTTATCGACAAAAACCAGGGATATAAGCTAAGGAAAGAAGGCTATGCTCATAATAGTTTTGTCAAGCCAAATGTCGAGGCCAAAGACAATAGGATGTTTCTTGTTAAGAGCAGGGTGCGTGCTTCAATGAAGAATAGATTTTACAATTTGTGTGTACACTTGAATCATAGAAATGGTGAATTGATTTATGCAAAATGTAACTTTAAGGCTGGTCAGGGGTGCTATTGCAAACATGTTGCAGCCCTTATGTTTATATTTCTCTATTTCACAAATTTAGAACAAAAAAAGGTTCCTGATTCAGTTGCATGTAAGCAAGTTGATCAAAAATGGCATGTGCCTTCATCAACAAGTCGAACATTGGCAAAATGGATAACATTTCACAATATTTGATTTTCCAATACTGAAACATTTAAGCCATAAAAAGACCCTTCAGGAGTTTAGACCGTGAGCATTATTCTGCAACACAGCCTTTCTCACAAGAAGTTTCTATGGAGACACTTGAAGGGTTTGTTGTAAACTTACGAAATAATGGCAATGCATTTCTAGATAGCTACAAATCAATGTGAAAAACAATTGGCACTCACTGTGACCACTCAGACCAGAATTCATTGCGTGCACAGAAGTGAATGACATAATTAGGGGCGAGGCCTATTGCTGCTCAATAGTGGAACTTCCCAGATGCTTACCAGCTCTCCTTGCAGCCGATCTGCAAAAAGTAAGTCTTGTTGATGATGCACAGTCTTCTCCCCAGTGATCTCCCATCATGGAGAATCACCAAGATGGAATGTTACCAGGATGTCCCTTATTTTGAAAGATGGGGAAATTCCAGCTCTGGCGTAGCTTTATCCCAAATGCACTTCCTACCTGCAAACAATTGAAAGGATAGCCTTTGCAGGGGGGTAGGGGGGGGTGACACGGTCACTACCACTTGGATTCTCAGTGTCAATGTTAGTGAAATCGTCATGGCACCCAACAATGTTTTCTTCATTTACTGGTTGTGATGCAAGATTAGGTGCAGGTTAGCATGAGGTTCGAGTTACCGAGAGTAAGAGCTATTGGGAGTAGACTGAAAAAAAAAATGACCTGAAGGAAATCAAAAATTGATCTGAGTTAGGAGGAGGTTCGACATATTGAGGGCTCGAGTTACCGAGTGTAAAATTACAGTAAATGTACAAAACAAATCCAAATGAAATTGATTTTGGTTCAAGTTACCAAGGGTTCAATTTATCGGGAGTCGACTGCATGTGTGGTTGCGTGTGTATGTGTCAGTGTGTGTGTGTGTATGTGTGTGTGTGTGTGTGTGTGCGTGTGTGTGTGTGTTTATGTATTTACAGGTTTAATCAATTTTTTGAGGGCTTAAAACTTAGGCTATTTGCCATTTTTGTACTATGACATCTCATTTTTGTTATTTTAATCCTTTTGTAAAATAGTCATCATCAAATTCTGGGATCTAAACCTCTGATTTACAGAGTATCTATCTTTGCCCACACATGCGCGTGTGGTCTGTCCGTGTGTGTTTCATTGTGCGTGCGTGTGTGTATGTGTATCTCTTTGTGCAGGTCTGTGAAACTTTGGTATTGAGGTTCTGCATTGTGTTTGAATCTGCTATCTTCTCAATACAGGTGGAAGGAACACAGATTGGACAATAGCCATAAATACTCTCACTGACACACACAAACACACCATAAATACACTTTGACACAGAGTCCGCCTAGTCCACCCTCCCAAACCTGATTAAGCAGGAAATAAATCATGAAACGCTAGCAAATGCACATATTCTCTCTCACACTCACTTTCAGATATAGTATACATATACTTAATACACATTGAAAATACTCATACAGTAATCACAAATACACACACATAAGCACACACACACCAATGAGGTGCAGTTATAACCATTTTGCTGTCACTTCAACTAAGATGTAGTCAAGGACATAATCAAAAAACCAAGGACCTGAACTAGTAAAGAACTGTAACACTATAACAGTTGGGTAAACAATGTCAGCAGACTGATGGCTTACCAATAGTTAGAAGGAAAATTCCCAGTTGTTAGACAGGACTCACAAAAGGAGTGTTTTGTGGGAGGGGAGGAGATTATGATAGCATGAAGGAAATAGACTGTACAGCATGATGAAAGTTCGTTGAGATTAGAACAATAGAATGGATGGAAGAAGTTCATTTGAACCTTCCGTCTTAAATTTCCATCATGACTGTGTGATATCGTTTACAATTTAAAAGCTGTACATTGGCTCCACCTATAATCACTGTAACATGTGAGAGCATTGATTTTAAGTTAAGCAGAGATGTCCCCATAAATAGAGGTACTGTTTATTAGTAGTACAAGGTTAAACTCATTTGCTTGTTATTGATTCATATAGTAAGTCTTCTAGATGTAGAAAAACTAGTTTCCAGGTCTTTATATGGAAAAATAAATTTAAAAATTGGCTTAGAGGTCATTTCTGTTTTCATACTATAGTGTCTCTGTGTGTGTGTATTTGTGAAATTGTATACTTTGTGAGTAGAAACATTAGGAATACTAATTAGAACAAGTGGCAGCTCGGTGGTGCAGCAGTTGGCACTGTTGCCTTATAACAAGAAGGTCCTGGGTTCAAGTTCCGCACTAGGTCTTTTCTATGTGGAGTCCCATGTCCCATTCCCATGTCTGTGAGTTTTCTCCGAGTACTCAAGTTTCCTCCCACCATCAAAAAGATATAAAGGAATACAAATGATAATCAGAATCAGATGATTTCAGGCACATGTTTAGTAAAATATTGGTTCAAAAATCCATGTGTTTATTCAAATACAAAATGGTAGAAATCCCTGATAATATATTATTATATACTGTATACCCTAAAAACATTGCTAGTCCCTACCATGAAAATAAAACTATTTCATACTAAAAAAAGCATCGCTGTTGAATCTCTCTCGACCACATCCTTTTTTTGTACTGCTATCTTAGTGTACCCACTACCCATTCACAGTGTGTTTATGTCTCTCTTCTCAAGATATACACTAGCAAAGTCAAATCACATTATTCTAAGAAAGCAGGTGGGGGATGTACACCAGGAAAGCAGTACAAAATAAATACCGCCTCAGCCAAGCCTGTCTCGGCCACTGTACTTGGTCTACTAGAGTTGAAATCCAGCTAACGTTAGCAAGAAGGAAACGCAGTCATCTCTTGTTAAGCTACCTATTTGTGATTAAATATGTCGTATGCGTACTTGCGTGTTTTATCAAACCATAACAACGAATTGAAGAGTTCCTGTAATCTCGTATCCCCACACTGGCAGAACAAATGACTAAGTCATTTTGGATTAAAGCACCACACCTGGCCAACGTATCCAGTCTCTATGATGAGATGAACAAGAGTTTGCAGGGCATTTATTCCAACATGATGCAATTCAAAGAGGCACTGGTGGCTTTTACACGCAAGCTGAAGCACAGATTTGGAAACAATTGAAAAAAAAGAGCTACAAAAGCTTCCACTACTGAGAAAACAGTATGGGAGACTTTACCTATTGCCTACATTCAGAGCTCACCAGCCACATGAACCTGCTGTGAGAGGAGTTAAAATCTTGATTTACTGACAGATCAGTACGTCGCCAAGGACTTCTGGGTTTTGGATCCACACATGGCCAAAATCAAGGATGTGGAATACCTGAACTGCCAGGATGAACTTGTTGACCTCCAGACTGATTCACGGTCACAGAAATACTTCCAGAATCAAGGATTTAAGAAGTTCGGAATTATCAGGTGACTATGTAATTCTCCCAGGCTCACAATAAATGCCACGACAAGGATCATTCTCCTGCTTGCTATGACACATCGGTCAAAAACGGCCTTCAGCACACTTGTTGTCATTAAAGCAAAAGCACGCAACAAACTGGATGTTTACAATGACTTCTGACCAGCTGTGACTCAAATTACACCCGGCATTCCATCCCTGGTTACGAGAACACCAAGGTTCTCTTTGAGACAAAGCCCAATGGTAGCCCTCATTATCAACATCATGAAGATCCATGATTCCTGTCCTTGTCAATTGTTGCAATAAGATGTTTGACAGCCCCTGTCAAGAGTAGATTTTACTCCCATTTGTTGCTAGCAGCAACTGCTAGGTGAATTTTAACTTCAAGCAGTTGTCAAGGTTGCTACAATTTAACATGTTATTTCAACAACTTAAATAAATGATAAAATGAAATAAATAATAATCGCTTATCAGTCCCACAAGGGGAAATTTGGATTTCTCTGCCTTTTTGACCCAACCTATTGTATAGGAGCAGTGAGCAGCCACCGGGGGCGGCATAGCTCAGTGGGTAGAGCGGTGGGTAGGTCTTTGAATGCTATGTGAGAAATGTGAGAAATCTGTTAGTTAACTTAATACATCAATACTTTTTAAAACACTCCATGGTTTCTGCCACTTTCTTTTCAGTTTGCTGTGATTCTCAATAACTCTGCCAGTACTGCTCCCTAACTTCATCCAATATATTCTATGACAATCAACCAGCCTTACTTTTGGTTAAGAAAAGCTGCTAGTGGTTATGCTCGTTTGGAAAGGGGTTCTGAATGCATAGAAAGTAATAGAAATAGGAGCCATTACATTTTGAAGGCCTTTTTCATAAACAGGAATATATCTATAAATGCTACTCAAACAAATAGAAACTGCAAAGGCAGTAATGAATAAGGAAATGTCATTGAATTTGAATGCATTTCTTATCGTAATGGTGTTACTGTTATAAAATGCAGGTTATGCTGTTTTGCATCTATAGAAAAAAAAAGTACTATCTATCTCCTTTACAAAGAGCAATGATTACTTGTAGGTCTTTACAGTAAGCAGGAATACTTAAAGGCCTAAATATGAAATAATTAGATTTAATGGATACACTGCAAAAGAAATTATGATATTTGATATGACATGGGGGAGTTGTTAAGTTCTACCAGCTAATAAATAGAGGAAAAAAA
>OMLC01103345.1:0-23984 GCA_900302585.1 Regalecus glesne | reverse complement strand
CTTTTCTTGTTTGTAGTGGTGATGAAAAGGTGGATGGATGAGATCAGGCAGGAGTCTCTGTGGACGATGATGTTGGTGGAGGACATTGTGATCTGTAGTGAGTAGGTTGAGTTGAGTCTGGGGAGGTGGAGGTATGCAATGGAGAGTAGAAGAATAAAACTCTGTAGGAGCAAGACTTGATATACATACGTGTGTGTGAATGAGAGGGGAGACAGAGGAATAGTGAGGATGCAAAGAGTAGGAGTTTAGAAGGTGGATGAGTTCACATACTTGGGGTCAATGTTCAAAGTAACAGAGAGTGTGGATGAGGGGTGGAGAAGAGAGTGCAGGCCGGGTGGAGTCGGTGGAGAGGATTGTCAGGGGTGGTTTGTGACGGAAGAGTTCCAGCAATAGTGAATGGAAATGTTAACAAGATGGTGGTAGGACCAGCTATGTTGTATGGTTTACAGAGAGTAAGACTGACAAAATGACAAGAGGTGGAGCTGGAGGTGGCAGTTGTAGTATAGTATTAGTAGTACAGTAGTAGTGTATTCGGCTGATTCCTGTACGACTGCACTTTGTATTTTCTATATTAAATATACATTTAGGATTGTTTGGATTGTCACTTCGCATTGAGCACATTGTGTTAGCTTGTGTATGAAATATGCTATATAAGGAAGTTTGACTTGACTAAAACTCTGTATTATATCAAACTCATATAGTTGAATCTCCATGCTTTCCCAGCAAAGTCAGTGTTAAGGCGAGGAAAGGGAGCAGAGCTGCAGGCAGACATGCTGACATGTTGTAGGAACTGTAGAGTTACAGGATATCAGTTTGGTGGATTGTCAAAGTATCTTAACTTCAAATATGATGTGATTAGTGATTGTCAGAGACTTGAACATGACTCAGGAGGAAGAGTGATTTAGACGTTATCGTATGAAACCAAAGTCATGGTGAATAACATCAGTACTTTATTCAAAGGAACCATCAAGTTAACTACAGTTTCTTGTACAATTCTAGGTGGACAATGGACAGAAGAAAGCAGCCACTCAAAGGTTCATTCACTTCAGAATTGCTGATGTGACATCAAGCTGAGACCCCAGACATGATTTATGTCATCTATCTCTTCAAGTCTGAACAGACCGGGTCACTTCCCCTCCACGTGAGTCCACCTGCTGAGGCGACCCTGGTGTTCAGGTCTCATTACTCCCAGTGCTGAGCTGTCTAGGCTCAACCCCCCCTCCAAAAATAAATAAAAAGTTATCTGCCGTCTGTCCTGCAGATGGCGACACATCCATGATCCACAAACTCCAGGATAAAGTCCTCCAAGCCACCACTCCTGAGATACCAGAACCGGCTGCTCACACCCGAGGAGAGTTAGACCGTTCACCAGATGAGTATGTTGATGGCTGTGTCTTGAGTTTTTTTTCTGCCTTTCAGAAAGACAGAAAGGAACACACACAGACAGATGCACACAAAGATAGCCTCTCTGTGTGTATCTCTTTTGGTCCCCTGTCTGTTTCTGTTAAGACAGATTCAAAGACACTGACAGTCTTGTCTGCGTGTATGCATGTCCGTGTAGTCCTCATGGAAGTGTCTTGATGTATCACTCTTCCTCCTGAGTCATGTTCCAATCATCATGGAAGTGCTTGCTGAACACGTAGTTGATGGAGTGGGTGGTGTCCAGCATTGGAGGTGGCAGGTGAATCCATTCCTCCTCAGGATCAGCACCCTCACCTGAAGAGACACAGGAAAAGTATGAAGTCAATTATGGACACTGGACTGAAGCAGAACTACAAACACTTCCTGACATGTCTTAATAAAAATTGTGCATTCTAAATCTTGTGTTTTGTAGAGTCTTTTTTCAGCCCCTCTTTCTAACAGAGGCTTCCCTCAGCTACTCATCTCTCCTGATATTCATGAGGTCATCAGACACTCATTTACACACAGCCAATCAGTTCAAATAATCAAACTATGAAACTCTCCCTACCCTTGCCTGTAATTGTCACTCAAAGTTCACCTGGTGAACATTAATGAGACCAGACTACATGCTCAGTGCTTGACACACTGAGTACATTAAAATAAAGGTTAAAAAACAACATTTAGGCCTGTTTCTGACTGTTTTGTTCTGCTGAACATGGAGATTCGGTCCAATCACTGATTCCTGTCACCTGTCATTTCTCCTGGGTTGATTTTTCAGTAATGAAAACCAAAGAAAAACTCACTAAACCTGATTGTAGATAGTCCCACATTTACAGTTGAACTAGATAAAAGTAGTACATGTGTTCAACTAAATACATGTTTTGCATGTGTTCCACATACATGTGGTAAACTATGTATGTATACATGTGACACTCATGCATGTAAAAAAAACTTATGAGGTACTAAGAGCCATGTGTGTGATGTAGCCTTCATGGAGGGCGTTGATGCCAATGTGAACGCATGAAACAGCATATTTCCTCCATCAAAGCTTCCATGTGATTCACTTCAGGGTTTTTTTGAATCAATGAGAGCTACGTCCTACATCAATACCAGCATGTTGTCATGTCTGGAAAGCTTCACCACCTCATTAAGCTTAGCTGGCTCATGCTTACCTGCAGTATCGCTGACTGCCAGCAGATGGCCATCTTTTCCGTGGAGACATTTGTTCGCTCGAAGCGCCGCCTTGTGGCCAAAGATAATGTTGGCACATCTACGGGAGAAAGGTCAGATGGTCAGATGGGAATCACAGAAGAACACCAGAGGTCAGAAGAGAGCCCATGTTGGGCTCTGCTTTCGTCTTTCCGGGGTCAATTTAGTTTCATAGGGACACCGATGGTCATGCTGGCTGAACTGCTACATTTACAGAAACCTCTAACATTTAACATTGAGCTGTTGTCTGGGCAGGTATAGGACAGACAGCAGATACAAGTGATGAATTGATAAGCAAACAGAAACTGTACAGAAGAGTGAAGACGATAAATAATATACTGCACTTTAATGCTATTAATAAGAAAACATACAATGATCAATGAAGCGAGGGTCATGTGTCAGTTATGTGATATGACCTGCTTTAGCATTGATAAAATTAACTTATCAAAGTTTTATTAGTTTGATCTTACGTACAGAGAATCCAACTTATGAAAGTTGACTGTACAGTCTCTTGGCAACCAATCAGATGAATGAAAGTGGAAACTGACCAACATATATTTGTCTAAACGTGGGTTCATGTTATAAATTTTGGGGAATTGGTTCTTCTGGAAGTTAACAGTGTTTAATCCTAAAGCCTTGCCTTCAGCAAGGCTGTGGTTCTATGTCTGTACCACGAAGAGATCAGGCATCATTTGAACCTAATGCCGAGGAACAGTGGATTTTGAAGATTTAATTGGCAATTTATTTTAATTATTTCATCCAGATAGTTAATTCCAACATTCTGCCAAATCAATGCTAAGCATCTCTAGCAAACCACAGAATCCATCCTTGGCTGAAAGTACCTTGACATGAGATGTGCATATATTTAGAAGGTTGGCGTTTCATTTTCAACTTGGCTACTCACATTTATACAAACTTGTGGAAACTTAACGTAAATGCATTGAGGATGTTACGGGAACATTTGTGTTGGCAAACCTCAATCAGGCCTGAGTTTTCAGAAAGCTTAATGAAAACATTGTTAAAGTGCTACTGCAAGACCAGACTGTGTCACCTTAGGGACGGATTCACAGTAAAGATGGCTGGAATACGGCTCAAGAAGAGACTGAGCAACTCTTTTCAACCACCAGTAGTCTTGAGCGTTTGTGCTGATTATGACGCAAATAACAGGTAACATATTTTTACAAAAGCTGCCAACTCACCAACTACTTATACACCAGATGAGAATGCTAATGAATCCATCTAAAACAAAAGTCATACATCAGCTTAACTGCTTACTATGAGACGGTTTTCGTTTAGCCTTAACTTTGGGCAATAAACACGAAATTAAGTGGCTCCATTTCTTTCCCCATGTGGGAGAACAATATTGAATGCAGTTTGTAACGAACTTAGTCCGTGAAATAAGGATACATTTATATTAATCTAGGAAATGCTAACCTTTAGCAGTGAGATCCTCCGGGCGTCCTCGCCGCATGGCCACCGGGGCTTCCTTCCACACGTCCGTGAGGTCACTTCCGGACCGCGTACCGTAGTAGTTCCAGAGCAGGTGGCCACGACAAGATGGCCGCTGTACGTTTTCGCTGACATGCCAGTTTAAAGCCATGTTTTGATTGCCTCTAACACAGTGAGCGCCTTGATTCATTGACCAGTGTGGAATATGGGCAGGAACATCAGATCACTAGGACAGTGTGGAGACTGAACAAATGCCTGATGCCAAACGAGGGGCCAGAAACCTGGTCCCTGCCTCCCAACACGTACACACCACACTGATCTAAAAATGGCTGGATCGAGTATCTACTGTTTTGTAATGGAGTCGGTGGAGTCAGCCTGGCGGTCATGTTGGGATGCCCAACCGAACTGAAGGACGTAACTAAAAAAAACAGACACGGGTTTGTTGAAATTGACGGTGTTGGGTAAACTTCAGGTTGTGGGCACTTTACCAGATCAACATTGGTTTTGACTCTTTAAATGTGACGAACAAGTCTAAAAGTAAATACTGCATAAAGAGAGGATGGATGTCCTCCAGGCCTGTTGGCATGAGCCTGGTCTCAGCAGCCCAGTGACATTCAGTAGACCCTGAGGTTGAGGACTGACACTGCAGATCTTCAGATTTTAAAAATCTTTATCATCTCATGTCATCTAACATGCAAGGAGGGGTTTCCTTCAGCACAGCTGAGTTTCCAAGTAGCCCTGTTGAAAAACGTGAAAATAAAGAATAAAATCATGTTAACATCTAAACAGAGTAAATTCTAATACACTTTATTAAGTGGAAACCCATCTAGAGAAAACATAGAATCAAACTGTCTGTTTAAGGACAAGTCTGCTACCTTACAAATGAGGACAGTCAGTGCCGGTGTGATCAGACCACCCCTGTCCTGACGGTCCAGGAAGCTGGGCTCTTCCCCCCGGACTTCCTCTTTCAGGGCTCGGCAGTACTTTAGCTGTTGTCAACAGTATGTTGTGTTGTTGATATGTTGTTAGGGATGTACAGTGTACGTGTTAATCTTTGACTCACGTGTTTCTGTAACTCAGTCTCCAAGACAAAGAACACATGAGTGTACAACCGGAGTTACAATAAACACCTTGAATCTCATGAAAACACACACACACACACACACACACACACTTTCCTGTGGTGTTTATCACGTTTTTTAAAGATTAGCGTGTTTATGAGTGTTGTCTAATGTGTTCCAGCTTGGTGTAATAATTAACACTGAGCCAAATGAAAACAAAGTCAACACAGGCGAGGTGAACTTGTCGTGCATCCGTCAGACTGACGTCCTAACAGCACATTTGATCTCAGGTCAGCGTGTTCCCCGGGGTAGGTGTAGCCTGTGAGACACCCTGGCCGTGTGTTGTAATGGTGTGACTGCTCCATGAGGCCGTCAGGCTGCTGGTCTGGGATGGTGTTGGTGTGGGGTCTACATGAGCTCAGACACACACCAGTGGCTCATTCACAACATCAACCAGAGTAAAATGTGACAATGAGCTTCAGCAAGTCTGACGGATGGAGTTTTATTTCACACCAACTCCTTGTTTGACAACATACACGAGCCCGCTAACACTGATCATATTCACATGTGACGTGAGTGTACCTCATCTGGATGAACTGTGGAGAGGTCACAGGGAGTCATGACGGTGGCTAGGGTCAGTGGGGAGGAAATGGAGTCATGATGGCGGAGTTCCAGCTGGTGAGCAGAACAGCCGCTCTGTACACACTGTGAAGCCTCTGACTTGATCCAAACGGACCTCTAAAGAGCCAAACCTAAAATGACATTTAAAAACAAAACAACAAACCAAAAGAAACCTCTAACACCAGCCAAGACACACAGCCAGGATAGGCAGTCAGACATGTTGATCTGGTTTGATGGCTGTGATGACATACGGCAGTAAAATGTCCTCACTCACCTGCATGTTGCTCCGTTTAATGTGTTGAACAGACTGTTAAACAGCCCAAATCTGGTACAGAACAGCAGGCATCTCTTCCTAAGATGACTGGGTTTCAGAGAAGAGCAGCACGGATGCTGGAGAGGCCTGGATGACTGCTGCATCAGGGGTCTGTAGGGTGTCTGTCTGGTGTGTCACTAATCGCACTGTAAAGGTCTTCAGCAAGCAGTGAGAGGAAGCACATCTGGATCTCTGTGAGGCACTCAGCTCTCACAGAGATCCAGATGTGAAAACAAACGATGTTGTAGTCCTCGTCTCTACTTGGGAGACGGACAGAGGTCCTGGCTGTCCGCCCAAACAGTCTACGATAAGGAGACAAATCATTCTTTGTCCTTCAAACCAACACCTGAGAAAGGATCACAATGAAATTAACGTCCGTTGAAATGGGACGCACTCAGGAACACACTTACTAATGGAAGGGACGCTTGTGAAGATTCTACATCTTTTTTCCCTTCTTGTCGGTACGACCAGTACAACCATGTGCTCGGCGGCCATGTGCTGCCAAAGCTTTAGAGCATCACAGAACCCGGAACGAGGAGATTTATGCTACCAAAGAGGTGAATCTGTTCAACTGGATCAGAAGTTTAGTTTAAGCCTGTCGGGCTGTTTGGGCGTCCCAAGATGGCGCCGATCGACTTTGCGAGCTTCGATTACTTCTGACTTGCGCCGACAGGGACGCTCGATCCAGTCTTCTGAGATCAGTGGGTGAAAGACATCGTCTCAGAATCAGCGTGTCACCTCTCCACGTCTGCCAGGAGCCCCGCCGTCATGTGTCCGGCTCTTTTACGGGAGACTCGGTCCTAGAGAAGGCTAACCGGAGGAGCAGTTGATGGTAGCCATTTAACACGGCGCCGACTGCCGTCTCACGTCATTTGCTCCAAGCTCCTCTCTCTTCGCATCAGCCACAGTAACAGTGAGGGTCCTCATACTGCCGACGACACAGGTATGTCCACCTCCTCCGCGGTCAAGAAGAAACACGTCCGTTTTGCCAGCATGGGGGACGACGGAGACAACGACGACCAAGAGGAGGACACCCTGTTTGACAGGAGGCAGGACGCGGGCCGACGGCTCAAAAGCGCCCTGAAGGCGGCGAGGAGGACCGCGGCCAAGCCGGGGTTCAGCGGGCCGGAGGTCGTGGGAGGAGGCGGCGGAGCCTGCGGCCGCTGGATGGTCACCATGGCGCTCTGCGCATCCTTCCTTGGATTAGTAAGACTGGGGGCGTGGGGTTGTTTCTCATGGGGGGGACCCCTGCATTGTTGGGGTCCCCCCCTCTCTTTTCTCGCATGCACCTGTTATTCAGCACCTCCCAGCATGACCCTGTTAGACCAGGCCAACCCGGAAACGAGCCAGTTTATCGTAAGGGGACCTCGTGTCGTCACTTCCTCTAAATGACAGGTCTGTTGAACTGGTCTGCAGGGCTTTACTGCTGAAGTTACTCCAGCTGAGAGAGCATCTCAGTGAAGACAGAGCACCGCCTCATGCCAACATGGACGTGTGTGTGAAGGGTTCAGTACGACCCCTTCAATTCCCACCTGAGCCAAGTAGGGAGCCATCCTGCTGTTCCCCGTCCCTGCTGGATGGGCCATGTTGCAAAACCAGTTCTCTAACTTACCCCTGACTGAAGTCCTCCGGCAGATATTTCCACAGTAGCACTTCCTTTACCGTGGCCCAGTTTCTCATTCATTCATTAACAGATGTCCTTGGGCTGCCGGGGGCTCGGTGTCTACCTTGAGGGCAGGGAGTAAGGCGTGTTTGCTGAAGGAGGAAAGATGTTATTCTTCCTCTCCTAGTCCTTAAAAATCATGTATAAGGAAACTGTGGGGCTGTGCTTCGGGAACTGACGACCCAGAGACCGTGGGCTCGAACCCACCACAGGGTGTCAGGAAGGCCATCCAGCCTCGTAACCCCACACCTGCCCGGTGATGGAGTGGTGACCTGCCCGGGGTGGTCCTCCCCCTTAGCCCAGCCAGAGCTGGGATAGGCTCCAGCATGACCCTGTGACCTTACTTTGGATAAGTGGTTGATGATGGATGGATATTTCCATCCAGCTTGGATTTGAACCCAGGTCCCAGGCTTTTACTTGATATAGTTGTTATCTGAATGGCACAGTGAAATGCTACTGAGGAGAAAAGCTTCTGCAGATGGTTAAACTGGTTTGGGGCTGTTTGCACTCTGCTCCACGGAGACTTGTGTTTTCACACAACCCCTTTTAATCCTTTGCTCACAGACTGTCGGATGTGCTTACTGGATACTCCTGTTTGTCCTGCTCTCAGTCCTGAGTCAGGTTCCTTCTATGTATGGCAGCATGTATAGACTGAGGGTGTCCATTTCTCTCTTCTCCTCCAGGGGATGGGCATTTCGGTTCTAGGTCCTACCTTTGAGGACCTGGCAGTGAATGTCAACAAGAACATCACCAACATCTCCTACATCTTTGTGGGACGCTCCATGGGCTACATCGGCGGCTCTCTGTTGGGAGGCATCCTCTTCGACTGCGTGAGTCCTCATCTACTCCTAGGTAAACCCCGAGTCCCACCGTTAGCCAGGAATAGCTTTATTACTCCAACTGCTGAGGTTACTGTCCCTGCGTCCATCCACTCTATACTCACTGATCTTGTAGGTTTCCTTCATTTTCCTCCATCCGTTCATTCAAACTGCTCCCTATACACAATCATCCATCCATCCATCCATCCATCCATCCATCCATCCATCCATCCATCCATCCATCCATCCATCCATCCATCCATCCATCCAACCATCCATCCATCCACCGTCAACCACCCATCTGAAATCGGGTCGCGGGGGAACTGGAGCCCATCTCGTTCGTCATTGGGCGATAGGCCCATACGCAGTTAAACACAATTACTGGGAGACAAACCCACAATCTCAGTTCAGTGCGAGGGGCTAGGTGAAAGACGTCTCATCGGGCTGGGGGCTTTGAGGCACTGATACTACTGTGATTCTCTCTGTTGGGCCAGGGTTCTCCATGCTGGTCACAGCGTGCAGCATGTGTGCCATCCCGTTCTGCAAGAAGGCTCTCCTCCTGACGGGGCTCATGTCCAGCATTGGGATCTCCATGGGCATCCTGGATACATGTGAGTTAACCCCCTTCGCAAACGCACACCTCATGGTGTCGGTGCTCTTCATGGATGAAAAGGGCCAGAGGGCCCTTCTCAAGTCACTCCACCAGTCAAGGTTGACATTTCAGAGCCAGGACACAGAGGATAGTTCACATGGCTCCAGTCTGGGGTGTGTGTAGGGGGGTTTTGGTCAACAGCCATTTATTCTTACTTGCTTTTCTCTCAGGTGGGAACGTGCTGATCTTGAACATGTGGGGTGACCAGGCGGGACCACAGATGCAGGCCCTGCACTTCAGTTTCGCTGCAGGGGCGTTTGTTTCGCCGATCATAGCCAAGCTGCTGTTCGCCTCCGACCTGGACGCACAGAAAAACACCAGCCTGGAAGCCATAGTGACCATGCCCAGCAACAGGGCCCTCCCTCATCCTGCAGAACAGCTAACCAGGACGCCCCTCCCCCAGGCTATCCTTCGTTATGTCCACGCCCGGAGCAGCACCCTCAAGTCCATGTGGGCCTATGTTGTAATCGGGTTTTTCGTTCTCCTCGTCTCCCTCCTCTTCTTCATCCTCTACTTCCGCAGCAGCCCGTCGCGTGATAAAGCCCGCACGCCGTCAGGGAAGCCCCTGGTGTCCAGACATCACACTGCGCTCATGGTCATGCTCTTTTTCTTCTTCTTCTGGTACGTGGGTGCGGAAGTGGCGTACGGCTCCTTCATCTTCACTTATGCCAAGGACTATGCCCACATGGACCAGCAGCAGGCGGCAGGGCTCAACTCCCTGTTCTGGGGGACATTCGCTGCCTGCCGGGGGCTGGCCATCTTCTTCGCTGCCTGTCTACAACCGGGGACTATGATCCTGCTGAGCCTGGTGGGCAGCACCATCTCTTCCCTGCTCCTCTGCCTCTTCAGCAAGGAGAAAGCGGTGTTGTGGGTCTGCACGGGGTTCTACGGGGCCTCCATGGCCACCATCTTCCCCAGCGGCATCTCCTGGGTAGAGCAGTACACCACGGTGACGGGCTACACGGCGGCTACGTTTGTGGTGGGTGCTGCCCTCGGTGAGATGGTGCTCCCTGCCCTGCTGGGCTTCCTGTTAGGGAACTTCAAAGATCATCCCCTGTTGATGTACCTGTCCTTGGTCACCGCCACCATCACCTCCATCCTCTTCCCCGTCGCCTACAAGCTGGCCTCAGCCCCTGCTGGGACTGGTAGGAAACCCCACGCCAGGGGTCACCCTGACGCCGATGAGAGCGAGTACCGCCAGGCACTGCTGGATTCAGGAGCCAATGAAGAGGATGAAGAAGAGGAGGACAATGAGGCAGACAACTGGAATGACGCCGACTTTGAGGTCATCGAGATGGACGATGCCGTGAGTCCTAAGAGTTCTCCCAGCCGAGGGTCCTCCTCCCCACCGGATGGCGCTAGACCAAAAGGGAGTGCTACAGACATCAGCATCGCCTCTGAGAAGGAGGCTCCAACTAACACCAGGGTGGGAGACACGCTCCCCTTGATAGGCGACTCCCCCAGGCGTAAGCTGCTGCTGCCACTGGAGAGAGAGAAGAAAGATTAACGTTCCCCTCCTCGTACTCTCTTCATGACCCCGAAGTGCTGCTGAACCTCCGCTTCAGAGGTTCCCCGACTCCAGACGTGCTGAGGATTGAGTGGACAACTGCTGATCTACTGGGGAAGGGTCCGTGCTATTGGAGGAGCCTCTCCCATGTTGTCTTGTAGGTGTCGAGGTGTTTATGTACAACCCTGCTGGTTTTCCTGTGCAACGCTGGGTTAGGGTTTGGTGCCTTGCTCGAGGACACTACAGTCATGTGGGTGCCCACAGACATGGAGGCTTGAAGCTGCAGTCGGAGAAGTGTCCCCATCTCCTGCTGTGAAATCAACCTTTATGTGGTCCGGTTCACGTTCGCACATCGTCTTAAGCGGTTGTAAGAAACGGATCATCAGCGTGGCCTGGAAACGTGAGCCAGAGGCTGGTGTTGTGTGGTTTCATGCACTTTAAGACTGAAGTATGGAGAACACGTTTGGTTTGTACTGGACTGCGGTCTGTTGTGTGTCTCGTGAATTTAGTCGGTTCTTTTGCTAAGTGGAATCAGTGAAGTCCTTTTAATACATTGACTTTTTATTATATCAATTTCAGACCTCCACCCACAGAAATGTCCATTAAAAACTAACAAAAAAAACCCACTTTATTTTTACATTTATACAAATACACAATGTCCTGTGTATGGTGGCATGAGGATTCGTAAGAGTTCATTTACATGATTAGTGACGCTGTGTGGACATGGATAAAAGCATTAGAAACCCATCTGCACAAGGAAACCATAGACTCTTCATGACATAAATTATCAAAGTACAGTATTGCAACAGTCCCAGATGTCCAAAAAAATAGAGAACGAAAACGTGAAATGATTCCTCCAGCCTCTCTGGGTAGAAGCCTCCAAGTATAAAGTATTAAAATCAGTCTTTTTTTGCACATCAATACAATCAAGGTTAAAAGGAACGACCAACAGCGTGGAAAAACGAGAATCTGTTAAAACTGACTGGATTTTGCATTCATGGCCGGATTTAAACTTTTTTTTTTCTGCCCCCCTCTTGGTGATTAACGCACAGTGAAACTCCAGCTGGGCGTGCTGTACAAGAGCTATTTACAAGACACTTCAGTCGATTTTTAAAAAAAGTAAAGAAGAGGATGGTAGAGAGTCCGTCAGTGGTTTCAATGTCTGTCTAGGAGCTGTGCGGAGTTCCTCAGAGAACAATGTTCGGACGTTCAAGTCTTTCTCCCAGGAACTGCTACAGCGCTTTGGAGTCAAGTCCGCTTTTAGCTGTATAGCTCGCACACACATGCACACACGCATTCGCACATGCATTCACCCACACAAACGCTCCAACTGACTGGACTGTGCCTGACGTCTGTTTAGTGTAGCATAGGCTGCGTTTACTCACAATCAAGCAGCAGCCAATGGGGATGGTGGTCCATGAGTGTGAGGACTCGAACACAAAACCAGAAAGGGGAGGGTCGAAAGGCTGAGGGGGGGAGGGGCAGACACACAGGCAGTCCTGCGGGCTGCAGAAAAAAAAAACCCCAAATCAACTCATTTAACAAATAACAATTACAACACTGTGGAAACCCAGCAAGTTCCACCAAAGCACCGTTTTAAACAACCAAAAGTGGCACGCAAACACTGATTGGAGGGGCAAAGGGGGGGCAGCATAGAGTTTAGCAACAAGTCTGCGGTGACCCGGGTGGGGTTTGGACCAAATAGGGGTGTCAAAAGAGACGTCCGGGCCCCATGGATCAGAACTGCTCCAGGAGCTGTCGGAGGTAGGGGGCCTTGGAGAGCTGCCGGTTGACCTGGGACAGCTTATAGAGCACGGGGCAGTCCAGGGAGACACAGGGTGCCTGACGCTCCGCACTGCCGCAACAGTTCCTGCAGATCTGCATGCAAAACAAAACAAGGACAGGAATCAAAATCAACCACACGACCCTGAATCATTGTAGGAGTGAAGTGTGTTGGGGTTCCGTGTCTAAAATGTGATGGCGTGCCTTCTCAAGGACATTTTCCATGTACACTCTGCTGTACTTCCTCGTTCCATCACCAAATCTCTTTGTCTTTCTTCCTCTGTCCAGCTGACACACCAAATACCTTCCGTCTCCCTCATGATCTCTGCAGAGGTTGTCCAGCCATCCAGCAACTCTTCACTACCACCCAGTGCCTGTTTTAACCTTTTCCTAAACTCCACACAACAGCCTTCCTTCAACTCCCACCATTTGATCCTTGGCTCTACCTTCACTCTCTTCCTCGTCTTGACCTCCTTGGCCTTACTCTCTTCCCACCTGGTCTCTTGCACACACAGTATATCTACATTCCTTCATATTGTCCATGTTCTATCACAATCAAGCTCCCCCAGCGCCCTTTGACTCCTGACCTTGAGCAGCTGCTCTTGCCGGCTCTCCCACTGCCGCATGTCCTGGTACAGCGTCACGGCAACACGCTGCGGCTCGGTGCGGCACTGGGCGCACACGCCCAGCTGGGTCAGCTCATCGCACACGGGGCAGTGCAGCGTGGTGAAGTATTGGGAGATGGTCCCTTTACGGCCCACGTCGTCTCCTCCGCCCGCCGCCATCGAACCGGACGCCTTCTGGATCTGGACGGCCGAGAGAGACAGGAAGTGTGATTATAACAGGCCGCTGTCAGGGACGATGTGAAACACTGAAGAGTGCGAGTCTGAGACTATGCATGGATGATGAATGAGCAAAGTGGTACCGTATGCTAGAAACCCTATAGGACCCTATAATTAAACGGAAATGAAGTAGGGAAATCATTTTCATTCACTGTGTAATAACAAGGAAAATAAGGGCACAGCTAAATTCTTTTGATCATTAATGCAACATCATTAAAATGTAAAACTTAATTTTAAGAAAAAAAAAAAAAAAAGAATTCCCTTATCAGTCCCGCAAGGGGAAATTTGGATTTCTCTGCATTTTTGACCCAACCTATTGTATAGGAGCAGTGAGCTGCCAACATATGGCGCTCGGGGAGCAGTTAGGGGTTCAGTGTCTTTCTCAAGGACACCTCAACATGCTGTATGCAGGACCGGGGATCGAACCTGCAACCTTCTGATTGCCAGGCGACCGCTCTACCCACTGAGCTATGCCGCCCCTGTGCTTAGCACTCTATCATTCATCGTGCATCAAAACTGACATTGTGAGAACCAACAATACTCAGAGGAGGGCCTCAAGATGGCCGTGGCTCAAAGGACGAGCCTTCTCGACACAAGTTGGGGTCTGATCAGCCCCGGCTGGGTCACCTGGAGGAGGGTATATGATGCTGAAAGACCCTCGAGGATCCCAGGAAAACCACTGAAGGTGTGTCAGAGCATCAGCGGTTGCTTGTATATACAGGATAGTAAGGAGGCCATTGAAGACTCATGTGGACCTTATGACACGACTGCCTACATACACTGATGAGCAGAACTTCATTTGGCTTCGATCAATGAAACTGCTTTGGGTGATGGTCTGAATAACGAAGTTCAACTGGGGTGAGAAAGTCCTGAGACAGAATGCTACTGGGTTGACCTCCGAGGGGAGAAAAAAGTCTCCTCTCTGTCACACAGGAGTTCAAAGGTCAGGGTAAACTCCAGAATGGTACCGCTGGAGCTGGAAGGGATTTGTTACTTTGCTCAATGACACTTTTGATGGGTCAAGAGTTACTCGGCTGAAAGGCTCAGGCCCCGTCTCTGTTGTGGGTTCAAACCCACCGCAGGGCATCAGGAAGAGCATCTGGCCTTAATCTCCCAGCCTCCATCTCGGTCCATGTCCACCCCCACAGCATGGGGACTGGGACTGATGGTGACGGACCTCTCATTCAAATGGCTGGTTTACAGTTCCGTGGTTTGCCACAGGGTGGAAGCTGTGCATCAGCAAAACAAAGCCCGGATAGCAGGCTCACACAAAGACCAGGGTAGCTCCACAGCAATCTGACCAGTCCTGTGTGGCTGCTGGTGGCAAATGGAGGATGTCTTCCCACCCTTCTTTGTTCTCTCCCCTACGGACACAGCGTGGCAAGCAGCATAGCCCAGTGATAAGAGCAGTCGGAAGGTTGCAGGTTCGATCCCCGGTCCTGCATACAGCATGTCGAGGTGTCCTTGAACAAGACACTGAACCCCTAACTGCTCCCTGAGCGTCATGTGGTGGCAGCTCACTGCTCCTATACAATAGGATGTGTTAAAATACAGAGAATTCCAAATTTCCCCTTGTGGGACTGATAAGGGAATCTCATATTATAATAATCTGAACAGTGTCATCACAGATCCATCATTCTTCCACAGAGACAGAGACAAAAGGCTCAACATGGGATCCACAGACTACCTAGAGACTAGCGCAGCACTCAGACTGTTAATCTAATACTAATGTTTCAATTTCACAATCAATAGACATATACAGGTGGGATTAACACGTGATGCCCAACTGGCACAACATGTGCATCCCAGCAGGGGGCGCCACAACCGTTCCAGATAAGGTCAGCAGTTCTCAACCCGGCCTAAATTAATGGACATGAATGTAAATGAGGCAGATTTAACCAGCAGAATAATTTTCATCTATTGTCCTGAGCAGTTAGAGGTTCAGCATCTTACTCAAGGACACTTCCACACTCACCCACATACGGGACTATGGATTGATAGAAATGAGAAATGTGAGACTCTGAGCTGAGGTGTCTCTGGAACAAGGCTCAAATAAATCAGATCACCGAGTCTGGCATACCTCGTTAAGATGGTTGCCCAATGCACGCTCACATCCCCTCACTGTCAAACTATCCCTGACCTTTCAGCTCGTTACTCTGAAGATTCCTCCGAGTAGAAAACACATCTACTCCTCAGCAGTGGACTATACGGTGGATGGAGGTGGTGACAGATCCCTCCTCCACAGAGAGGTCTACTGGTTACAGTTCCTGGGTACCCTCATCCCCAATGGGGTGAATGATGAGATTTCACTGGCTTTGGATTTTTGAGTTGTCAGACCCAGCATCTTGTCACCAGCAGCTGTTTCTGCTGCTGTGCACTTGTCGGATGAACCTTGATTCTGTCTGAAACCCCCACCATGGGGGGTGTCTGTGTTTGTGTAGGTATGTGGGGTATTATCTCTACGGGGGGTGGGGTGGGGTCAGTGAAGTCTAGAATCATATTAACTGTCCACCTGATTCAACCTTTTGGAGGATTTCTGCCAGTCCCTCCTACATTCCTAGGTATGGTTATCAGACTCACGGTGAACTCTGCTGCTCTCTGAATACCCCAGAGGATTGTCCTCTGGATGGATCAGTGCCGATCTACTGCCTGTGTCTACGAATCTAGCTGGAGCTGATCATGGGTTGGTGCGTAATGTCTGCTCTGGGTTGCTCTTCGTGGAGTTGGCAGAAGTGATGCTGACTTATAAGCAGCACTGATTGGTGGCTTCACCATGTCAGTCTTTATCTTATAATTAGTAAATTATCTCTCAGCATTTCCATCGTCTCCCCCGGCCCGCGTCTCTCACCCTGGGCAGCTCTTGGTACCAGCTGAACACATCCACGCCGATCAGCTGGAACAGGCGGGCCAGCGGGGGCAGGATCTGCTTGGTGATGTAGTAGATGGCGTTGAGTCGCAGGTTGGAGTCCTGCAGCACTTCCAAGGGACGCCGCACCAGCTGTATGAGGGGCACGCCGGGCATCCCGTACACGATGACGTAGGGCATGCGCTCCCCGACACGCGGCTCCAGACGTCGGTCGCGGGCCATCATGCGTCTGTAAATAGGAGTTGGGGTCGAAGGTCAGTGAGGGGGTTCGTGCATATGTGAAGACAGGAGACGCTTTAAGAAGAAACCTAAGAAAGGAAGATCTGAGCTGGAAAATCTATTCCTGGTTCCTCCTTGTGATTATAAGTTCTCACTTCTCACCTGTCACTTCCTAATCACATACGTGCATGTAGGAAAATCAGATGTTTACATAATCTAAATCCGAGGCCATGGTTCTAAGCAGGAAACAAGAGGATTGCCCAATCCGAGTAGGGAATGAGTCCTTTCCCCCAAGTGAGGGGGTTCAAGTATCTCGGGGTCTCAGAGTAGAGCCTCTGCTCCTCTACCTAGAGAGGAGCCAGTGGAGGAGGTTCAGCATCTAGTCAGGAGGTCACCTGGTCTCCTCCCTAGTGAGGTGTTCCAGACACGTCCAGCTGGGAGGAGGCCACGGGGTAGACTGAGAACCAGGTGGAGGGATTATATCTCCACCCTGGGACCACCTCAGGACCCCCAGTCAGAGCTGGTGGATGTAGCAAGGGAAAGGAATCTTGGAGTTCCCTGCTGAAATCTGCTACCTCCACGACCCGATGCCAGATAAGCGGTTGATGATGGATGGATGGACATAATCTGATGCATGAGATTCAGATATATTTGTTCTCACTGGCCGCTGTAGCTCAGTAGTACAGTATGCGCTTTTGGGAACTGACGAGCCAGATGCTGTGGGTTTCAATCCACCGCGGGGCGTCAGACAGGTAGCCAGCCTTCATCCCACAGGCTCCATCCAAGTCTGCGTCCACCCCCACAATGTGGAGACTGATGGCGACATGTTAAAATGGACCTCTCATCTCATAATGCAACTCGTGGCCATGTCGAGCGTCACAGTGCCTCGATGTTGCATGAGCAGTGGTTGGGTCTCGTAGGTGATTACCAGCGACATCACTGACAAATGAGGCTGATTCTGCTTTTCATAACATGCCTCTGAGATCAGATCCCCCCCACCCATTAAGAGGCGGGGTTGCTAAGCAACAGACTCAGGTACAGTAGATACAGGCTAGCTCTAGTGCAGGCACACAATGGACACTGTAGGGGAGGAATAATTGGATTCATGCTGAGACCTGTAACTGTAGTGGACAGCATGGCGTCGCTCTCACTCCTTTGCTCTCATGTACAAAAGAACACACACACACTTCCTCCTCTGGGTCCACAGACGTCCAATCGAAAAAAACAACTTCTGATTCTCACCCGCACTCAGACGACCATGTGTCTGGATGGGGCTTGTCTGCAGACGAGGACACATGCCTGCAATCTTTTGTGCATGCACGCACACACACACACGCACACACACACGCACACGTCTGGAGCGTACCTGGTGAGCTCCAGTGCAGGGACACAGGCACCGGGCTTGTAGGAGCCGCTACCACGGTACTCCTTGGCAAACGTCAGGTCCTGCATGCTGGCTCTCCCCTCCAGGACCTTCATGCACTGGCGCTGCACAAACTGCTTCACCTGGCTGATGTCCCGGGTCTCAAACAGCAGCTTAATGGAGCGCTCCAGAATCTGGGTGGGGGGATGGGGTGGGTGTGTGTTTGTACAGGATAAAAGTCATTTCTGGTGTCTCTTCATAAACGTCAGTTAAAGCCCTGCAGGCCAGGAAAGACTGATCCTGAGTCTACTGCATTGATCTTTGTCAGAAATTAAGTCTCGGCCGGGTTCAACTTTGACTGGCCTTCAAAGGGGCGGGGACGTCCAAACACCACTCTGTCCAATCATATCTTTGGATATAGATTGAAGAGGGCCAAGTGATGGAGTCACAGAGGAGCATCACTCTGACAACAGACCGCACCAGAGGTGAAAAGCTCAGGTGGTTCTAAGATGGCGTCTCTCTCTCTCTGTGGCTATTTCCATATTGGTGGGATTGGTGGTGCCCCGGACCTTTAATGACCTCCTGACCAGCCTCTACAGCACCCACGCCCAGGCAATGAACAGACAGTTTGGCAGATGAGTGAAATGTTGATAGGCATAGTTTTACATAGTTGGAAGAGTGTGAGGTCTGGTCGACAGCTGCGTCAAGAACCTATCAGCAAGCCATCCTAATATCTGTGGTATCCAATCAACAAGATGGACTTTTGTCCCTCCCTCGCCTCTGTCCCAGTGAGCACCTCACCAGCTGTCAATCACAGCCGCACACTCGCTGGTCATGTTTCTCACTCCTGAGTAGTTCATCAGCACTTTAGGGAATTTTGATTAGCAGCAAGCTAATCTAAGATGTTCTCAAACAACAGGGAATAAAACATGTTGACCAACTATTATTTTTCTGTACTCACAGTTGTATCAATTATGACAGTTTGCTGATAGTCTGCTAAATTCTAAAGCTTTAGTGCTTTAGTCAGAGCTAGCTAGCTAGCTAGCTCTGATCAAACCTACGCCCCTGATGATAGGCAACAAACGAGGGAATTGACCAGCAGGTGGAAATTCAACAAACAAGTGTGAGGGGAAACGAGCAGAGGCAGGTCTCTAATGCAGTAAAAAATGAAATAAACAATAAGAAAAATTAAAAACAGCTCCTCGAGATGATAAAAAATGATCAAAACACAAATGGCTTCCCAAACATTGTAAATGGTAGGACGGAGCCTTTCTGTGCACACAGAGGATTAGACAGGAGTCCCCTCCGTGGTGCCTCGTTTATTGTTGTGTGTATTGTGCTGCAGTGTGTCACTCGGCTTCATATGTGTAGTCGCTTCAGATGGCTTTAGGGGGCAGCATAGCTCAGGAGGTAGGGTGGTCATCTAGGGGTCATCTTTCTGCAGGGGATGACTGGTGGTTCAATCCCCTGCCCCTTCAGAAAGCATGCTAAGATGTCCTTGAGCAAGACACAGAGCCCCCGACTGCTCCTGAGCGCAGTGGCTGTGGCATCTGCTCTGATAGAATTGGCGCCGAGGAGACTGCAATGAAAGGATTGTTTGTTTGTGAGTACGTGTGCGGAGGGGGACCACTGGTTACCTTGGAAACAGCAGGGCAGCCGTCACGGCGCACCGTCTCGATCCCCTTAGCGTCAAACACGGGCTCTTTCTGGTCCAGGCTCTCATACATGTAGCCCACGTAGCGCTTCTTTGTCTGGAGCACGCAGGGCAGGTACACCTAAAGCACACACAGAGACACAGTCATTGTCAGGGGATGCATAGGGAATGAAGGCCGCCAAAAGAATGAAACACAAATGTGTAAAACAAGCACACACTGTCAGCGCACAAACTACCGAGGACACCAGGGGACCTGGCTCACATGCTGACAAAGTGGTACCTTCTCAAACTTCAGTCTCACGGGCTTGGGGTTCGTCGCCGTCACCGCCTCGGCAATCTCGTTGCCAATCTTGAAGGCTTGCTCTTTTGTGGCGCCTTTCAGCAGCACAAACATACTGCAAGAAGACAGACATACATAATCACAACAATGAAAATGATTCAGACCTGAGATTTTGAGCCAAAAGGAGTTTGACAGGACCGCTAGGGACATGATGGAGGCCTCCTCCTGATCTGCAGCATTGTGACCTGTTGTCCTGCCGTGCCTGATGTCTGTCTGCATGAGACTTTTGGTGACAGATGGATGTCCAGAGGTAACATCCATCCAACAACAACTGCCTGTCTGAGGTCGGGTCATGGGGTCCTGCTGGAGCTCATCCCAGCGTTTATTTAGGCGAAAAGCAGGGAAACACCCAGGAGAGGTCACCGTTCCATCACAGGGGTCAAGCACTTTGGGATCCCAATCTTACTCAAGGACATCTCGACACACTTTTTGGCAAGGACTGGGGATCGAACCACCGATCTTGCAATTGCTCGAGGACCGACCCGCCTCCTGAGCCACGCTGCCTTTATTGATAACGAAATTCATCTTGATTGGTTGGCCCCTGCAGAAAGTGTGTTGAGGTGTCCTTGAGCAAGGCACTGAATCCCTCACTGCCCCGAGATGGACTGGTGACCTGTCCAGAGTGTTTCCCCACCTTTCACCCAATGAGCACTGGGATAGGCTCCAGCATGACCCCTCAACCTGACTTTGGATAAGGAGTCGATGGATGGATGGATGGATGGGTTCATTAATAGAAATACATAAACATAAAAAACCGTACCTGTCGGTGTCTCCGTACACGACGTGGGCTCCCCATTTCTTGGTGTCGTTGACCAGCTTAATGGCTCTCTCCAGAGTCTCTCTGGCTTTGTGCACAATGCTGTCCCCAACCTGAGGACGCCACATAACCACAGTAAGCATCACAGGGACTGCAAGCACCACAAAACCACTCCAGCTGTGCAGCCTCTGAGTGAACATGCTACTTTCCCCAGAACATTCTCATTGCATTGTGGTTTGTCGAAAACCCAACATGTGCTTTTTCTTACATTTGTTTTTTAAGCAGTGAACTTTGGTCTAGTTTAGCCACCAACCGCTAGGAGAACATGGAGGAAGCTGTGCCTCAGTGAATCTCAAGAAAGCATGGATGTAAATACTTGGTTCTGATTGGTCAACCAAGATGTGTCAATATCCATGACATTGATTGATGAAATCTTATCAATGTCCCCTTTTCAACACCCCAGTCCCTGGGGATCTAAAGTACCACAGCCACTGCGTGCAGGGCCTATCGTCCCGACACTGCACCACAATCAAAGGCTGGGATACTGGTCCTGGTCTGGATACTGGTCCCAGTCTGGATCCTAAGTCGGCATCCCCAGAGGATCTCTTACCTCCACGCTGGGCATGCGGCCAGAATAGTTGGCAGCGGCATAGCCGAATGTGACGTTGGCGATGAGCTTGAGCCCGAGCTGCCTGGCGTCCAGCAGCCTGGTCAGGGCCTTGTCCTGCTTGTTGCTCTTCATGGACTGCTTCACCATGATCCGCGTGTTCAGGATCTCCTCCAGCATGCTCGGCAGGACACCCTTACGCACCGACGACTGAAAGCAACGGGACGAGAGTAGGAGAAATAAAACAGACTTGGTACATGTCCTGCCCCTAGTCCATAATGAGCAAGCCCTTTAGGAGAACTGGCGTGTCTTGTCCCGGGTCTCTTCTTTCAAGACAATGCAGCTCAGCATGCTGGCCCCCTACGTTACATTCAGTTGATGGGTAGAAGACCGAATATTTTAATGGTTTTTTGTATCTATGGACACCAGAGGAGGAAAGTCACAGGGGAGGGTAATCGGTCAGACACACCGTACCTTGACAAAGGCGATGCCATTGGGTGACACAGTGATGTGGCTGCGGAGCTGGTAGAGGAGCTCAGGGGGGACCCTCAGGGAGGTGCAGCCAAACTTAAACTCGTCAGGTCTGAGATGCACACACGCACACACACACGCACAAAAATCCAACAAGTCAATTATGTGTTGTAATCAAGAAAATACAGACAGACTTTTTCAGTATGGCCTTGATGACACACACACACACACACACACACACACACACACACACACACACACACACACAAGCTGAAGCCTTGTTAGCAGCAAACAATCTAGTGTATCCCTGATGTCTTCCATGTTCTTTATCCTCTCTGAACCTTCTCTCAGTGCCTCCTGTACGTCCCTCCCTGCTGCCCTATCAGACATCTGCAGCTTGGATCTACAGACCAAGGGGGGAAGTACAGCAGGCACCGAGAGAAGGTTCAGAGGCAAAGAACATGGTCAAGGTTTTGAAGGTTGTTGAGATAGAAAGCAAAACGTCTCAACAAGCTGACATCCACCGCAGGCGTATGAAACATCTGCAGCTGCTGACAAATGTGCATCGTATCCACGGTCTCCCTATGTGAGCCGGTTTCTATTCCCTGTCGTTGTTTCACAATGCTGGGCGATAGGTGGCAGTGGTGAGGTTGACATCGCACTCAGCCTTTCATTTTGTTCATCATTAAGTTTGAGGTGTTACAGTGTGTGAGCGTTGGTTGGGGCTCCTTACGTTCCCAGGCTGTCCATGTGACCCAGGCAGGTGGAGAAACAGTAGTTGTAGGCAATGACGATGGAAGGGTAGAGTGACTGGAAGTCAAGCACCACCACCGAGTTGCTGTAAAAGCGAGACTCCGGCTCCATCACCAGCGGGATGCACTGTGGCGCCCTCTGCTGGGCACGCTGCTGTGTGCTGGGCGTAACGGGGATGAAGTTCATTGGCTTTGCCACGCGCAGCATCATGGACTCCACACGATACTGCAGAGGAAGAAGTAAAAGCTTTATTAATGTTTCATTATACGTACATAAAGTGAAATGTGTCCTCTGCATTTAACCCATCCTATTGTATAGGAGCAGTGAGCAGCTGCAGGGGCGGAGCCACGGCTCTAAAATCAGACCACTTTCTGGTAGAAAGTTGGGATGAGCGGCCGTTGCTGTGCAACGAATGCATTTCTGTCAAACAGGGTAGAGTCAAGCTAGCATTTCTTGGCAACACAATTGAATTGCAGGAAACAAAAGGGGATTTATTGGGAGAGAGTTCCACATCCCTCAGCGGCCTGTCTTTTATAGGGTCCAGGGCCAGGGTCAATTCACTTTGGATTGATTCTGGCCGAACTGAAACTGCAGTTCACAGCTAATAAGAGAGCTGGTGTTTTCAATTATTTATCAATAGAGAAGAAATGTGGGAGAAAGCCCAGAAAACATAATCTAATTACTGTATACTGCTCCAATCTAATTAATTCTATCACCATCCCTCTGGCAGACAACACAGAAGCTAACGACTTAATGAGTGCATACCGGGCGGTGGTGTAGGGGGGTAAGACACCTATGTTCAGTACATCTCTGTGTCATACAGTCGGGGGTTTGAATCCCAACTCTGCTGTTTCCAACCACAGCCAGAGGTCCATAGTTAGTGGGTCATGATTGGCTAAGCCTCACATGGGTATAGGGGTTAGGTTGGATAAAGTATTGTGGGTTCACTAGTGTCCCCCTCTGGGTCGTCCAGGCCTCTTGGTTAAGTGAAGGGAAAGTACTCTGCTTCATTCTCCTCTGACGGCCAAGCACTGTGCTTTCCCCACCAGACCATGATGTGTGGACTAGTGAGGGCTAGTGGTCATGTGACTTGGAGGAGACACATGCTACCACTTCCTGCTTCCTGTTGATGTTCTAGAGGGGATCACAGAGACTGACCCAGCAGTAGGACACTCAGGGGATTCAGGTGGGGGAGATTAAATTATAAAAAGAAGAAAAGAAGGCTGCTGGTCTGATCCCTGGTTCCTTCAGAAAGCATGTTGACGTGTCTTTGAGCCAGACCCTGGACCCTCACTGCTCCTATACAACAGGATACATCAAATACAGAGAGACCACCTGTCACTGTAGGAATATGAAGAGCAGATAAGTGACCCTCCTCTTCCTCTTCTTCTCTCTCTTCACTGTCCTGTCCTGAAGAGCGTTTTCATCTTCACGTTACGAGGGAACGTTGCCCTGGGGTCCAGACAATGAGACCTCCATCCGGCTGGACCACTGGGCGAGCCACATTAGTCGGATGGCTGTCAGGCCGGCTCAGACAGAACACGGGTGTCGAAGCCATTTCTTGCCATCCCCACTAAAGTTGCGTCTTCTCTGGTTGGGGGGTCTCTGTCAGAGGTGGCCGGGCCAGATGAGACCG
>OMLC01103342.1:0-10035 GCA_900302585.1 Regalecus glesne | reverse complement strand
GAGGATCAATTAAGGAAATGGAGGTGTGGTGGGGAAACGAGGGCCAAAGGGGGAAGTGGGTGTGAGGTTAAATAAATGTTAAAAAAGAGGAAATGGAGGTTTAGCATGAATTGCCATGTTTACTATGACTGCTATGACTATGGTGAAGCCTCTGCGGAAACTTTAAACTTTATAGAGTTTTAAAGCAATATGACTTTCTGGTAAACAAACTACCGGCTTGACACTAAACAGCAATCAGTCACTAAGGTGTGTCTACAGCAAGGCAGACAGACAGCATGTCATTCCAAACTGAGACATAGACACTGTAATCACCTGTAATCATTGCTTTCATCATGTGCCATGACAGTGTCCAAGATTCAAGCAATAAACAAGTGAATGACTTCAGTGAATGCGACATGAAAAAAACCTAATAAAGAGCGAGGAGGAACAATAATAATAAGCCAGTATTTTGAAGAGGGGCGATGTCAGTAAGGATTTTCATGAAGGTTAACAGGGAGTGCAGCCAGGTCATCTTCAACATCCTCTTAAAGCTGGTGCCTTCTGATGTTTCCGTAAAAGGTATGGTAGGAAGTGCCCGCCGCTTTTCAGCCATGTCTTCTCATGTTGCGGTGTGCAACCTTCTCTCTCTGTCAAGAGCTTCTGCACGCAGCTTCCATTAGCTAATTTTTAGCTGTTTACGAGTTGATAAATTGAAAAATTGAGCACAAAGCTTGATTCTGCAGCCTTGTCACAATGACCTTGAATTTGTTCGTAACCTGATAGTGCAGGACAGTTTTTACTGTTGGACTGGTGCCTCTGTTGGCTCCTGCTTAGATTTAGCTCTTCAATCTTCATAGGAGTCACACAGTTACTCTTGAAAAGCTCTCATTTCTCTTAATCTCCAAAATTAAAAACATTGCGCGTTGATTTCAGTTGTTTGCAGTGCAATGAAATTGTCTTGAATTAGGTTAAATTACTGTGACATCCATGGAACCATCCCCATTGTGAGGGTTACATTTGTTTAAGATTTTTTTAAATGACATAACTGTATCTTGAATAAAACACATTTAAATGGTGATGCTTTTTTATTTGTGTTTTGCATGCCTTGTGAACTGCGTTCTATCTACTTTAAGAGTTGTGATACTTTTTGATTAGAGATATGGTGTATGGATAGGAGTCGATTTACCATTTACTTTTATTAATGTGGTCTCAGGAAAGACAATTGGGGGGCGCACAAAAAAGTTGAATCAGTTCATCTGGACAGATTTATCAAGAAAAAAAATGTTCTCTCAATAAATTTTGTGTCCAGATGAACGAATTCAACTTTTTTTGCGATTGCCAACTATGCACAAAGACAGCTTGAGGGGCCTTTTTCTCCAAAAAAACGCAAGTTTACCTCTTTATCTTTTGGTTTTGCTACATGTTAAAATTCTAGTTGTGTGCAACATACAGACAAGTCAAGGATTGCTCAACTGATTGAAATCCTTATTAGGTAAATGCCATCCATACAGTTTCCAAACAAGCTCCAATACAAAAACAAGCTCTAATAATTCTAGACAAAAATTCCAAAACAAACCATCATTGCAACATCCTGTGCCAGGAAAATGTATTCAAACATGCAGATTATACCTTTATTTATAAAAACAATGGCCCAGCCCGACCTTTTCTAAAGGAGTTTATAATGAAAAATTCTAATAGGTCAACTAGGGTGGCTTCTAGAGGTGACTGTCTGGTTGCATCTAGAAAAAGTGCCTTTTGGTCAGTGTTTTCATATAGAAGCATCACAGACCTGGTACCCGATACCAACTGCTATAAGGGATCTGCAAACCCTTGCTTCATTTATCAAACATTTGAAAATATGGTTACAGGATAATAAAAACTACTCCCAAAACCTACCTTAAAAACTTTTCGAAGCATCATAGGCATTTTATGTTTAAGGGTTTGTTTATTGTGCAGAGTGAGTTTCAAGAATGCCTCTCTGCTCTGTTTTAATGTGCTATGTATGATGTGAACTTGAGTGATTATGACGATTCCTTTTAGCACCAGCTTGAAGACATGTTGAGGGCTTGTATCTATACAGAATGAGCTTTAGGTAGTATGGCTGCAAGTATGTGCTCAGTAGTATGTTATTATGTTGAGTGAATATTAGATAGTATATAGATATAGCATATGGTAATTGTATAGAATGAGTTTTACGTCATATGTGCATTAAATTTGCCAAGGGACAACATATAAAAATAGCCTTGTGGCTAAACCAGACATATTTACTTTTGACTCTAAATGTTGATTAATATGCACTGTCCCTATTTGAAGAGAAATACAAATACTACCAATCCTACCCCAATTTGTTTATGTCCCTTGTCTCCTCACCTTATATAGCCGTAGCGTGGTAAGCATCCTGCATACATTAATACCAGTTGAATCAACTGGTTGGATGTTCCACATTGGTGATGGAGTCACAACCCCTGTTGTGGAGCCAAGAGAAGTGCTGTATGAACGGAGATGAATTTACGGTAAAGTTATAGTCTATGCAAAACTAAAGGTACAATCTCAAAAGTTTACATGGAAATCAATCATATGTAATACTTTAATACTCAATAGTTGGTACCAAATAAATACACTTTTTCAATTGCTCAATGTTACATTTGCAATCAAGGAGAGCTTTTGCAGGACAATAGCAGCCAAACATGGATGAATAAGGCAGGTAGTGGCAAGTTTGAGGTAAATTGTTTTGGCTAGCAAGCAGATACGGCAGAAAAAGCTCAAAGACTACCACCAACCATAAATGGATTAAGAGACAATGGGCCCCTGGGCACGGAAGTGTAACCTCCCACCTTACCCCACCCAGCAGGGCAGATATACTGACTTGCAATCAACAGCACAATAAGTAAATCCACCTGGACCTCAAGATTTACAACTCATGTACACACAATTAACGCCAATAGCATATAAAATGATACATATGTTCACCTGCAGTTTTTCTGTGGGACTTCTGCGGCTCTGTTACTGATATGAATGACTAACCCCGTTGACTGTGATGGGAAATGCGAATGCGTAGACGCTCTGGTTTGGGAGCCCCAAGTCCGGGGCTGTTCGATAAACCACCCATACCACTATATCAACGGCTAAAACGCCGGTTTAGCTGTAGTATTGCGTGTTCAGTGGCGAGTACGAGGACAGGACAACTTAAAATGTAACCTCCTGCTAAAATTAGCACGTATAAATAAACGGTTGACTAATTTTCCATTGCCAGTCAGCTACGCCACCGGTGTTTTCCGGATGTATCACAGTCTATGTCACCAACGCGCCGGAATGTTGGAATACTTCCGGTGTGGTTGGGGAAATACAGAAGAAGGGAGCATTGAGGCCAGTGAAAATGTTGCGATGCTCACATCTTTTATATTCTAAACATGGTATGTCTATTTTACCCTTCAGCCCCACATTAAGGCTCGTTGCCGACGATTTCGGAACGATGTTCGAGATCAACTTGGACAGAGGAGGACGCTATTTGAGACCGAGTGGAAAATGTTTCTTCGGATGCGTCATAACATCGCGCCGGAAAAGGGGCCAATATGGGCGTTACTATGTGAGTTTCCATCATTGATGTCAGTCCGTGTTTTTATTCAGTCGGTATGAGTCTCTGTTGACTCAGTTTAATTTCGACTGAACATATGGGAATTGGATGAATAACAATGTAATTCCCAGTAGCATGATTGATTTTCATCAAACAAACAATGATCGTGGTTACAAATAATCAAGGTTACTAAACGTCCACAGGATACGGCCGAGCCAGTGTCATGTTGTTCAGTTGATGCAAAAGAATAATCTTATTAATAATCATTGTGAACTCTAATGACAAATGACGGGAATTATTCCGAGGAAGTTTAATCAGCACAGCTGACTCAAGTGAAGAGGCAAAAATAACTTGCACTCGTGGTAATTGTTGAGTGTTAAAAAAAAAAGCAACGTGAGGAACAAACGGTATCATTCTCATTTCCATCAAATCCCATCATGATTCATCTCCTGTAAAACTAACCCGTGGTCCTGAAAAAAGATCACCTGCTTAATCTGGACAATGGAGCTAATGGGTCGGGCCATTCCCTAATGCAGCACTTCCTCTCTGCCCGTTGTGAGATGCAGCACCGTGATGAGTGGTTTGTGAGACGTGCTCTCCGCGTCCACGTCGTAGGAAAAGAGCCGTTGCGCAAGTACACCTACGGTACTTGTTCACGCATGCGCAGAAGAAAATCTCAAACAAGCTATTCAGAATACAGAGGAAAGGAAGAGAGTCAGCCATAGGCAATGTGCAATATTGTTTTGAGTCATTTTTGAAAGGAATGCTCAAATTTAAACACATTCGGACAGATCATGAATTTTGGAGGCATTTGGCAGAGGTAACATTGAAAGGTTGTCCAAGGTGTTTCATAACAGCTCGTTCATTTTGCTAAAGAGGAGACTGCATAATGATATTCATAATGATTATTATTATCATTGATACATTATAGACATATATACTAAATAAGGTATAGACAATATGGATATAGTGTCATATGTTGGCAGCTCACTGCTCCTATACAATAGGTTGGGTCAAAAATGCAGAGAAATCCAAATTTCCCCTTGCGGGACTGATAAGGGAATCCTTTCTTTCTTTCTTTCTTATACAATAGGTTGGGTCAAAAATGCAGAGAACAAATTTCCCCTTGCGGGACTGATAAGGGAATCATTATTATTATTATTATTATGAAATGTACTATGCAATGATACTCTTCTAGAGACCTGGGAGCTGTCCAGTCTATTTGCTTCTCTTAATTGGACAATTTTACTCCTTTACTCAGGGGCATCACACTGAAATAGAATCAGTTTATCTGGATACAGAGTTTATTGAAAGAAAAGTTTCATCTTCAGTCTGAACTGACGACAGCCTTCCCCACCCATACAAACAATACAGATGCATGATGTCAATACTTCCAGATGCAAATTGACCATCCAAATGAAGTTGTAATAGTAAAAAATACTCTTCACAGTGGATTGGGGAATACTCGCATTGTAAGATGATGACAGATGTACTCCTAACCAACAACCTCTCTCTTCACACAGATGGCCTCTGACTCCCTGTTCAACCCCCACCCCCAATTAAGGATGTCCACATTCTCATCCTTGAAAGAGGCCATCAGCCTTTAGACTGTGGATACTTGATACAGGCTCAATAATCCAGGTAAGGGAATCACAAAAAGGTCAATTGGTTCAACTGGAAAAGAAGTTCATTCAGAAACGTTTCATCACTCAAACAGGTGACATCTTCAGTCTGAGCTGACTGCAAGCTCAGTCTCAGTTCACTGACTCCTCATATAAGGGGCCATACTACAGGCAGAAGCATGGGTGTCCTATGGGTTCCCCTGTTTCTCCTATAGTGGCCAACTTGTACATGGAGGAAGTAGAGAGGAAGGCTCTGGCTTCATATCCAGGGACACCTCCTAGTTATTGGTTCAGATAAGTGGATGAGATCAGGGTTAAAATTAAATCTCAGGATGTACCACAGTTCACTGAACACATTAACTCATTGGACGCCCACATCCAGTTCACCAGGGAGGATGCTAAAAGTGACATGTTGGCCTTGTTGGATAGTGAGGTTAAGATTGGTATTGGGGGGGCGGTTGATTGTGAATGTTTACCGTAAACCTACCGATAAGTATTTATAGTTTGATTCCCACCACCCGCTAGAGCATAAACTGGGAGTCATAAAGACTGTATCACCGAGCTGACTGACTGACTCAGCGACTGGGGAGGAAGAGAAATCCCACATTAAACAGGCCCTGGTTACGTGTGGTTATCCCAACTGGGTGTTTGTCAAAGCCAGGAAGCCTCCCAAACAGTGCCCCAGCCAAGAGAAGGGAGAAGAGGAGCTCAAGTGGTCTGGTATACAAACTGCCATGACTGTTGATTACAGTACAACGGTTGCTCTATATGTACTGTATACGGAGGACTGGGGGAAAACTTGGATTGTTGGTGTTTACTGACAACACACACACACACTGATCAGCACCTAAGGTTTGAATCCCGTCATCCACTGGAGCACTAACTAGGAGCCATCAGGACTCCGCCCCCCTGAGCTAATGCTGTCCCTATTGACTGGGGAGGAAGAGAAGTCCCATATTAAACAGGCCCTGGTTAAGTGTGGTTACCCTAACTGGGCGTTTGCTAAAGCCAGGAAGGGTCCCGGACAGAGCTCCAGCCAAGTGGAGGGAGGGGAGGAGCCGAAGCGCAGACCGGTAGTGATTCCGTATGTGGCGGGAGTGTCGGAACAGCTGAGACGCGTGTTTTCAAAACATGGCGTCTCGGTTGCTTTCAAACCCCTGAACACACTGCGGCAAAAGTTGGTCCACCCCAAGGCACAGGTCCCCCGGCACAAACAGAGTAACGTAGTGTACGCTGTTAAATGCCAGGAGGACTGCAGTGACTTGTACATCGGGGAGACCAAACAGACGCTTGCAAAAAGGATGGCGCAGCATAGGAGAGCCAACACGTCGGGTCAGGACTCTGCGGTCTACACCCACCTACAGGCGAGTGGCCACTCATTCAAGGATGATGTTCACATCCTTGATAGGGAGGAACGCTGGTTTGAGAGGGGGGTGAAGGAGGCCATCTACGTGAAGAGGGAGCGACCCTCGCTGAATAGGGGCGGTGGCCTGAGAGTACACCTATCTGCGTCTTACAATGCCGTGATTGCGAACATTCCCCAATCCTCTGTGAATGGTGCCCTTTGTCACTGAATGTGCAGTTGATCACCCAACTTGCATGTGAAACAAACCTATTGTTGTGTGGCATCACGGTACTGTTTATAAGGAGGGGGATGTTTGTCTTCAGCTCAGACTGAAGAAGTCACCTGGTGAGTGATGAAACGTTTCTTAATAAACTTCTGATCCAGCTGAACTGATTCACCTCTTTTTTGCTCTCCCACAACCCATCCCCCTACTCTCATTCCAATGCCACCCTTCTGTGTCCAGGAGGATGAGGTGAGAGCTCCATTCAAGAGATAGAACACCAGGAAAGCAGCAGAGCCAGATGTGCCCAGAGCCACCGTGCTGCAGAACAATTGGTCTGAAGATTCCCACCATATTTCCACTTCTCTGAGGAAATGCACAGTCCCAGTGTTTCAAACTTTCGACTATCATCACCGTGCCAGAGTCCTCAAAGATCCCCTGCCACAGTTCATTCAGACCAGGTGTCCTGATATCTGTTGTTGATAAAGCATTGGAGTGGATCATTCTGCTCTATTTGAAATCTTAGACCTCCTCAGTGATGGACCACATCAATTTGCCCGTCAAGCCAACTGGTATGTTGAGCAGGCAGTTAGCATCATGTCCTGCAGCAGCTGCCATCACCAAACACCAAACACACACATCCTGCTCAGAGACGCATGTTCCACCTTGACCTCCATCAACCCCCTCAAACCCTTCACCATACCCTTGGTTAGGACCATTGACCACACCAGCCGCCACTGGATTTGGAGCCTCCTTTGCAGGAGGCCAGAGACGGTGAGTCAATAACCTAACCTCAAACCCTTTTACCCTCAGTACAGGTGTTCTCTCCCCCACCTCTCATTCTACACCACCCATTTCCCATCCATAGACAGTTCTGGTAAATTATATCCAGATGAAACCACCATTGCGGACCTCATCTCCAACAATGAAGAAACCGGGTACCACACGGACATCGACCAAGCAGTGGTGCAAAAACAACAACCCTCTGCTCAATACAGCCCCAACTCAAGAAGAGCTCATTATCCTTCCCGATGCCTGCTGAATCCCCCAAAGTCCCATGCAAATGAACGGCACCCCGTCTCCACCGCTGACTTTTACATTCCTAGGAACACACCTCAGCAATAGCCTGAAGTGGAACATTTCTACTGAACGCATCACTGCAAAAGCTCAACAATTACTTTCCTTTCTAAGACAGCTGAATAAATACTGGCTCAAGTATCAACTTCCTGTTGCACTCCGCCAGAGTCGAGACCATCGTAGCATCTTCTATCACAGTACGGTGTGGCAGCACAGTCAAATGGGGAACAAAAAACTGGAATGGATTGTCAACAAGGTACCTGAGATTATAAGAAACCCACCCCTCTCATTTATCTCCACATTGTCACCAGACTGTAAAGTGAGCAAATAAGATTGTAACTGACCTCTCTCATCCTCACATCACCTCTTCCAGCTCCATCCCTCATGGAGGGGCTACAGATCACTGTCCAGTAAGACCAGGAGCTTCACAGTTCCTCCCCAAGCTTTCAGGATTCCTGCATTCCCTATTGTAAGTAAATGAAATCAGATTGGATGCCTTTGTTACCGTGCTTTCCACGTCGCAGCTGGAACATCATAATTCCCCCCTATGGGACTAATAAAGGAATATCTTATCCTATCTTATCCTATCTAATCTTCATGAACACACAGGATGACACAATAGATTCAACTGGCAAAGCAGCTCCGTAAAGTTTGACAGGAAACCAAAGGAGTTCGAGCACTTTGTTAAGAGAGCTACATCTCACGTCATCCCCGGGTGGACGGACCAGAGATCCTCTGGACTTAAGAGAAACTAAATAATGGAGGTCAGAGGTCAGCATTCTTTTTCCCACGAAACGTGCATCAGGAATAACAGTTTGGGAACCAAGTTAATTACAACAGTGTGTGTATATACAGTGTATACTGTATATACACAGTACGTACTTGTATATACACTGTAATGCACATTGTATGCATACTAGCATGTTCTGTCATGTCCATCTACCTCAGTGTGCTAGTAAACACCAGTCAGTCCATGGATGGATGGATCTCTGCATCATCAGCACCATTGGAGGCCACAGCAGCTCAGTGGGAGGTTGCATGCCGCAGGAGCTGAAAATCCAGAAGCTGCGGGTTCAAAGCCAACACAAGGTGTCAGACAGGGCATCTGGCCTTAATCCCCAATGGCCCGTTTAAGTCTCTGTCCATCCCATAATGTCGGGGCAAATAGTGGTGACACATAAAAATGGAGCTCTCATTCTCTGCTGCACTGGGTTTCTTCTCTAATCTTCACCTGTATTGTCACTCTCTGTATGTACGTCTGAAGGTGGTTGTCATTCTGAGTGAGGACCTGCGAGAGCCACGAGACAGACCAGGGTCGTCATAAACCCACACGCCTGCTGTTTGTACCCCAGCACGTACAGCCTCCGGCCACATGTCAGATCAAATCATGCTACAAGGCTCGACACCCATCCCGTCGGGTCCAGTTTGACAGTCATGAGTATGGATGAGGGGCAGCATCCGGGAGTTGACATTCGTGCACAGAGGACTGAGTTTTCCTCCAGTTTCAGGCTGTTTCTGCTCCAGCACTGCTGTAATTAAGCCAAAGAATTAACTGTGTAGAAACACCTTAAGTCTGACCTCTTGGCTGCCGGCCTACTGGAAGTAACGGCCCTCAGCTCCCCACGGACACTTCCTGGATAAACCAAGGTGGGTTTGCTAAAGTAAATAAGATGACGCCCGCAGTGCCTCAGCTCACAGGCGCCTCCTGGCCTGGGTGCTGTAAAGCATGGCAGCCCCAAACCTCAAACCCTCGTGCACTCCCACGTGCATGAGCTGACGTGGGAGTGCAGAGAAAGCGTTTCATGAAGATGAGAGTCACGTGAACAGGACACACCGAGCACACATGCACACTCCTTTGTGTGCTGCAGGTATACGGGGTCACACACATGCCTACATGTGACACATGCACCCTCAGCTGAAGAACACGAGTACAAACACATAACATGTATATGCATGTACTTTCTGCATACACACACACACGCTACTAAATAAGCAGACAAACATGTTTGATAGTGTGTGTGTCTAGTACGCACACCCAAAGTCACACACACCTGGTTTTGATTTGGAGGATCTCTCTCTGCCTGTCTCTCTCTCTGTCTGTCTGTCTGTCTGTCTGTCTCTCTGTCTCTCTGTCTCTGTCTCTCTCTCTCTGTCTGTCTGTCTGTATCTCTCTTTCTCTCTCTCTCTCTCTGTCTGTCTGAATGTCTGTCTCTCTCTC
>OMLC01103341.1:6628-17885 GCA_900302585.1 Regalecus glesne | reverse complement strand
GTGGGTCCGGGCATGGTGGGTTTTGTCTGGTGTTGGCACATTGTACTTCCTGGACTTCATTTATTCCTGGCCTGTCTAAATCGGTCAATTCTGGAGCACAATCTTATAATAACTGACACTTGGGCAATGTTCACGTATTCTCTCACAGCCCGACATTTTCTTTCTAATCACAGCCATCAGGTCTTATTTTAGTGTAGGATTCGTCTCCGTTGGCACGAAGGTAGTGACTCATCATCGGTCAAATCCCAGCATCACAACTGGAAATGTTTCATTCTGATCCCAGTGACCAGTGACAGTGTTGTGGTTGGCCCACCAGGGCTTTAAGTGGGATCACATCAAGCCTGCGAGGGCGTTCTTGGTGTGATCACAGGTTTTACTAAACAAGGTTCTGAACCACTCGTCTCTTCATACAGAGTTCAGTCCAAACGTCCGCCAAAGGTTCGGCCTGTAGTTCCCATTGGTCTTAAAGGGGGGACATGATCTGAGAATAGTGTTCATGTGCCCCGTCCTTCACAGGGCGGCGTTCTCTCGTCCACTTTCACCCATGTCCAATGAGCCGAGAGGAAGAAAGGCACCTTTGAAACCCGTGATATGGAACATGTTGGCCAGTGTGTGTCTGCATGTTGATCAGCACTTTACTTTAAATGAACGTGGTGCAGAACCATTCCAAAATCCCGCAGAGTCGGAGTGAGAACATTAACTAGACGGGTAAAGTGGAAGGCAGTGTCCAATAGGAAACATCAGTCCACTAGAGCTTTGGGCTGGGCTGGAAGGCCAGGCTGCCATCTTGGAACGCCACCTTGTCCATTATGGTTTATGGGAAACAAAAGATGTTCATGACATTGAGAACATTGTATCAGATCATTGGTTTAGCAGCCTTCCTCGTGTACAGTGATGGAAAAGGTGAGAGATGGAGAAAACAAAGTCCTATTTTAGTCTCTTTTCCATAAGGCTGGCTGCATGAACTGTACCCGAGTCCCCTGAGGTGCAGAGATCCTCAGTCATGAGTTGTAATGTGTTGAGATTGTGAAAATGGTTTGACTTTCTTTCTAAAGACCAAAACATGTGAGCTGGACACTCGAAACCTTCCATCAATAGACTTTGCAGCCCGTTTCATACTGGAGCACTTTTTAACCAAGCCTTTGGTTGCCTACTGATCTCATAGTAAAGCATCTTTTTAACATGTGTGTGTGGAAGCAACATGATTGATGTCGTTCTGGTCATAGCGGTTTAATGATGTGATTATTTATTACGGATGTCTTTGACATCAGTGTGTACATATCATTTAAGGTAGTCATTGGCTGCAGTGTGTACATGAGTCAGAACTAAAAGGAAATCATGCAAATAACTGTTTTTCTTGTTTTTCTTGTGGCTTTAAATGATAACCTGAGTTAATGCTGTGGAATAAAGACACCAGTGTGACCAATCAAATGCTTTAGAGCTACATCGGAGGACAATCCTAGAGCACGTGTGTGTCATGCTTGTTTGACCTTCATACAAAAGGCCGTGTAGGACAAAGAGCCCAAGTTAACACAAAGTTCCGTTTTTGATGCTAATTTTTATTTACTTGAGAGAATCGGTTTCACAACATCAACGGACTCTGTGAGAAAGTAATGCCCTCCTTATTTGCCCCTTTAGGGGCTGCATAGCTCAGGAGGTAGGGTGGTCATCTAGTAGTTGAGGAGTTGGTGGTGGGACCCCTGGTTCCCCTGGTAACAAGACAACCCTGTGATTGGTGATACGGTCTGATTCCAGCACATTGAAGAAATCACCAAGCCTGCCTTTCCCCCACATAACAGCTGAATGGTCGTTTCTGTCACGGCTCAAGCAGAGACTCAGTGTTTAGTCAAGACTTGATTACTGAGAGGCAACCAACACTTTTAAACCCCCAGACGCTGCATAAGCTCTAAATTATTAGCTGAGAAATGACCAGAGACCTCTGAAGGACTCGAGTCATTTGGCTCATTTATGGTGCTCCTGCCAATAATACAGAAATGATGTGTTGCCATAGAAATACCTGACACGGGTGTTTTCCCACCAAGGTGAGGCTGGCAGTGCTGAAACTAGCTGTCCATCAAACACTTTGCAGAGCACCTAGACTTCAGAGGCCCAGTCAGGAGGATAGGAGGTAGATTGACGCCATTTGCTTTTGGGAATTTCTGTTTTTGAAAACCACAATTACACACAGCAGATTGGACAGTGATTTACTAAAACAAAATCCACTTTCTGGAATGCCAGCAAGTTTTGAGATGTAAACTCTCCCAGATGAGCCATTTCATTAGGATTCACATCATTGTGCAGCTCATCCAAGGGGAGAATAGGAAGATTGTGAAGAACATTTCATCCACCTCCGCGGAGGCCTTTGAGAGACCGTGTGTGGAAATGACCGTTAGGATCCAAAAGTTCACATCCTTCATTCTTCTGTCATGTTACCTTGTTAGGTACACGTAGGATACTAGTGACTGACTCTACAACATGAGTCAGTTTGTCACTGAACTGCTGTAAAATAAGACTTGATATTCAACAAAATGACCAAAGACACTATACAAGTCATGTATTCTGGGGAATCGCAGGTTTTCATTTAATTAGATGAGAATGTAAAGTTTGACATGACTGAAGATATGAGTTCTGACCATTGAGATAAAGGATTAAAAAACAGTTCTATGACACTTTCTTAATATATACAGAGTTCTTATGAATGAAATGTGTATCAGCTCGCAGGTTAAAAGTGTACAAGTGACAAATTCAAGTGTTAAATGCTTTTTATATAAACAGGGATCAAAGTTCATGTCTTACGTGTGTTGAGAGGGGTTTTAGAAACCCAAGGGGCAAGAGAGATCAAGGTCTGAACTTATTGGCTAGCTCCTCCAGGGTTGCCTGAAGCTTTTCCTCCTCCTGTGGCGTGGACCGGGAAAAAGCCAGGGGTAAGTGTGTAGCCACCGCTTTGCGATCTACAAAGAGTTTTTACCACAAACGTAAAACATTAGCCCGTGTTGGACTCAATAGATGCTCTAGACTGGAGAGGAGTTTACAGTTTAGGGCATCCAATATCCATCTTTAAGTTTCACAAGATCACAGAAATATGAACGTTATCCGGCTCCATCCTGATCAGTGATAGGCTACTGCTTGGTTTGCTGTTTATAAATGGGTATTTCAAGTGCTTATCATTCAACATCCATTAAATCTCCTCTATCACTGCCGTGATAGAGGAGAGGGCTGGCAGCAGACTTCTACAAATAGGTTTTATAATATTCAAGGCAATAGAACATGACTGCATGTCTGACCCTGAAAGAAGAGTCCACTGGGCTGCTTGGCAGCAGCTGCTGAGACAGCCAGCCACACTACTGTGTCGGCCCCCATGGCCACTGTCCGCAGCTTGTCCTTCATCTTGGCATGAAAGTCCGGCATGGATGACTGGACGGCTACAGAGAAAATGAAAGACACCAGATGACAGAGGCAGCATCTTGTGTCACATGCAGGTCAGTCAGATTCAATTTGAACTCATCTAAGGCTGCAAGGTGGCTCAGAGCTCCTGCACCTCCTATTACCACAAGCCCTGCAGCACAAATGGTGTTATTATGAATTCAGTGCCATATACGGTTTAATTAAGACTTTGTTTTCCAACTTTAGCTTGTCATTACCTGGTGTGTCTGCCCAGCCGGGGTGCATGGAGAAAAAGTGAATCTCTTTGTGTTGAGATGCCCATCTCTCCGTCAAGATCACCTGCTGTCGCTGTCAGAACCAAACATTACAACCCACTTTCACACATGAACATAACGACCCGTTTTCTACCCAGTCCTGTGCTGCACACGGTTCTCAGTCAACCTGCTCCTTACTTTGTTCTGAGCATAGGCCATGGTGCCATCAAATGTCCCCTTCTCAAACTGCAGGTCGTCCACATTCAACTTTTGCACCAGCATGCCTCCGGATGACACCGTGATCTGAGCCAGATGGTAGCAAATAGAATGTCATCTTAGATCAATATAATATCAGATATTCACGATGTGAGGTGCTCCTGTGTGTGTTTCTCAAATGAAAGAGAAGCTTCTGTATTACAGGAAGAAATAAAAACAAGCTGACTTCTCCTCATTAGCGGTTCCAAACCAGAGCCATGTCCAGAGTAATTCCCTCCTCCTTCTCCAGCATGGGTTAAATGCAGAGAACAAATTCCACCGGCCTCGGTCGTGTGGCGAATAAGACAATAAAATGCAACATTGCAACCCTGAAACAGTCGACGGAGTAAACGATAGGGAGTAATGAGTAGGGACATCAAACACCACTCAGTCGTACCTTCTCCTTCACTCATGTCATGCTTGGCAGTGAAAAAGGGGCACGAGCAGAGGTGAGAAGAGGCAAAGCCTCTTAAGGTGGTATTTTTATGATAAACTACACACTACATGCATTGGATGCTACAGTTTGTGTCATGTCGTGGGAATATTTGAGGGCACTAAATAAACAAGTTTTAGCTAGAGCTTGGATACTCAGCCAAGATAGGGAAAGGTGAATGTAGTGTACTAGCTAGCCCATTGGTGTACAGATTCCACCAGATACTTCACCAGCTGACTGGAGTGAAGCTGTGCTGACGGGTAAAATCAGTTGGGTCAGTGTTTGCTTCTGATGAACGTCTGCATGTTGTCATGCTATGATGGCAGAGAACCACCGTGTTACAGCAACTGTAGAACTTAGTGAGTTTCCCACCTGTGTGCAGACTGAGACCAATTTCAGTAACTTGCCATTCTGTCAGGACCACTCACCACTCTGGGGTCTTCGGCTGTCTTCAGGGCAGGTATCAATGTGGTGGTGAGGATGTATGTCCCTGGAAATATAAACATAACCTAGCGTCACTTTGCTGGATTCTCCACAAGCAAAGAAAAGGAGCAGTGTGTTAAATGGTGCATTATAATCCAGCTACAGTTAGCACCGTTGGAACGACCATGATTTGACCCTTGTACAACATGTACAAGATGACCGTGCAGGTATGTGGTGAATAGAGGCCAAAGTTGTTACAAAGTACCACTGGGGCTCCTTTGCTTACCAAGTGTATTAGTGGCAAAGTTCTTCTCTAAACCCTCTTCAGTTAGCTCTCTCTGGTTCACCATACATCCAGCATTGTTGATCTGAGGAATTGGACAAAAAGAATAAAATTAAAGCACAAAATACAATTTTGGTGGTTCTGGGACCACTATTAGCGTAGCGCTGAAAGATACCCACCAGTACATGTAAATGGTTGTCTTGTATGAACTGCTGAGCAAACTCCCGAACTTGTCTGGCACTGGACATGTCCACAACATGTACGTGTACATTCTGGGGATCAATGACAGCAAAGCTCAGTACAAACAGACAAACAGACAACTATTCCATCTCAAACAGCAGGCACAGAAAAACCATAGTGATGGATCTCAATTACAGAATCTAGAGGATTCCCTTCTGCTTTACTTTTGCTCTTTTTCTAGGTTCAAACCGTAGAGTTCAGCACAGGTGGATAAAGAGCACGGGCTCTTATTAAATAAATCAGAGGTCATCAGGGCTGAGGTAGTTTAGCAGCCGAGTGTGTCCATCAGGAAATGACAAGTCAGACGTCACAAGGGACCTTTGAGAGATCTTCTAAGCCGAGCAGTTGGAGGGAATGTCAGGAAAGTTGGTGTGCTCACCTGATTTTTACTCTGGTCAATTATGTCGTTCTTGGCCGCTTCTGCCCTCTCCTTGTTTCGACACACCATGTGAACTGTTCCACCTGTAAACAGGAACATGTGTGAAAGTGGCCAGGCCATTACTCAGGACATCTTCACCTCTCCTCATCAGAGGGGAACTTCAACATCGCAGCCATCCAAACATCTCTTTCAATAAAAGCTGTATCTCCATGAACACATTCAGCCTTTTTGGTGACTCTTAACCTTTCTCATCTCCCACAACACACACCAGCATGAAAAGATCCCCACTCTCCACTACTCAGAAGCTCACCTCTGTTGGCTATCTGCAGAGCTGTGGCCTGGCCTATCCCACTGTTGGCACCGGTTATCATGAAGGACCGGCCTCTCAAGTTCACGTCCATGTCCCCAGGAGTGAAATGCTTCGCTGCAGCCTCATAGCCACTCCTGTTAGAACCAAGTGAGGCAAAGTAAGATCATCATTAACAAACTGACCACAGATTACTCTCAGGAACAAGTCAAACCAGGGTGAGAATATTCCTGGGGGACATTTTAACTGTTGTTGTTGATCGTCCTTCACTGGTGTTGTAGTGGGAGAACATTGGAGTGTTGGTACATAGCCATATGAAGCTGTGATGTCAAAAAGCACATTTCCCGGTATGCGACTAATAAATGAAAATCTTATGACAGGAACCAATTCAATCTAACAAATTTAGTTTGGAATCTAAAATATGGCTGTAGCTTCAGGCTGACAATAGAGAGCTCTTCCACAGCCCGCTGTGCCAGTGTGTGTGTGTGTGTGTGCCAGTGTGTGCGTGTGTGTGTCTGTGTGTGCGTGTGTGTGCCTGTGTGCCAGTGTGTGTGTGTGTGTGTGTGTGGGCCCAGGGCCACTGAGCCAGGCAGCAGCTCTGAACATCTTCAGAGTACACCCGCTCATCCAGCCAAGTGAGCCCAGCGATACGTGAACACATGGCGGCTTCATAAACTCTTCATCCTGACAGAGAACGCTGAACAGAGTTGTTAGACTGACGTCAAACGTCCTGCTTCGTGTGTTCACCTGACACAAACCACGACACGACGGCTTCACGACACGACGGCTTCACAACACGACGGCTTCACAACAGCGACAGCAGAGTGTTCCACGGGAAAACGCCTTACTTTGTATACTCCTGAAGTCCTTTCATAAACCAGACGGCGTTCCTATAAATTGACATGTTGAATCCAAACGGGCTCCGAGTCCGTCCCTCACGCAGCAGCTACCGGACCCACGGGTCACCAGAATCTCGGCGTTTCGTAAGCGTGACTATAGATTAGTTGGAATGGGCGGGCGGGCCTGTCACATGACTTGGTCATGTGACCGGAAAAGAAAACAGACAGTCAGCGTGTATAGCAGGTGATCATCCAGCTTGACAACATTCAGCCACTAGTTCAGTTCGTTCTCAACCTACCTCAGCAAACAAAGACACAGTGAGACGACTTTTAATTCAGTATCCCCTCTGAAGCGATCTGTCACTAAGTCAAGATGTGTGAATGAAATGCTCTGACTGCTTACAGGGGAAAATGGATTGGAATAAACGCTCTAAAAAGACACGTACAACTATACTGAACGTTTTAAGCCTTCATCCACCGGCTTTAGCTTGTAAAACGGTGTAATAGAAGTTTTAGGGAATGTGATTGTTCGGATAACTACTTTGCATTCAAGCAGTTCCTCATAGGAGGCACGACATTTGGTTTGATATTCCAAATCAACATGCTTTCATGCAATAGATTTACCTAAAACATTCTTTGTGCGGGCTGTCGTTCAAGTGAACGCTTCTTACTGACACACGTTCGGGCCATATATCTGATCTATACTGTACTCTACATATATGTTACATGTATGTACTGCTAGGCTCTGGCATGTACATCTACCTCAGACATGTATGTACTGCTAGGCTCTGGCATGTACATCTACCTCAGACATGTATGTAACATTTCAATTTCTCTGCACATTTCTTTGTCTTTGCAGCAGTACGTAGTCAGTCCCTTTGTGTGTATATCTGAACGTTGTCATTCCATGTGAAGTACATGGGACAGCCATGAAGCCAAATACCGAGTAAATGAAAAGCTGTGTGATCGATAAACGAATTAAAACAATGTATATAAATATGATCTCACCGATCTTTCTTTTATAAATAACCAGTCTGACCCCGCACACACATGTTGTCAGGATGGCCGAGTGGTCTAAGGCGCCAGACTCAAGGGTTAGTATCCCTACCCGATTCATGGGGCTTCTGGTCTCCGAATGGAGGCGTGGGTTCAAATCCCACTTCTGACAGTATTTTTCCCATCTCCCATATTTTGCTAATGTTTAGGATTCATATCGACAAAAACTTGATAAGAACGACGGGGTGGTGTTTTCAGACAAAGATAAACTTGTTTTATGAAACTGGTTCGAAGCTTAACCACATTCAGTGCTTCTCCCGTGAATGAGCCGATGGACTAGTGAAGAAACTATTGCCTGTCCTTACAGACGGAAACCAACAACTTGGGGTAACAACTCCTGGCTGTGCTCCTGAGCACGGCAATAAGAAAAAGAACCTGAGTTGGTTCCTGGGTGCTGCTCCAAGAAATAGGATCGGTTGAATGCAGAGCACACATGCCCCACATGAATAAAGCTTCTTCTTCTTCCTCCTCCTCCTCCTTCTTCCCCCTTCTTCTTCTTCTTCTTCTTCCTCCGTGTCGGCAGTGTGATCCATGTGCACACTTGGCAGTTGTCTTTGATTCCCGCACACATCCACAGCAGCGATTTATTCGCTTGTTGCAGATTCGCCTCCTCGTCTCCAGTCAATGAGTTAGGTTGGCCTGGCAGGAGCGTAACACTTACCTCTGTTAAAAGCCATGTCCCCGGGTGCTTTGGTGGTCACATCACCCTAACCCACAATCAGATTTATTTGTATGTGTATTTGTATTTCACACAATTGTAGGTGTATAGCTGAGTGATAATTATTGTCTTGAATCATGAGTTTAGCCATATTAATGAGCTCTGTCCGGGCCTGCTCAGGTAGACCTCCGAGTCGTTCTCTCCCAGATGCCACAGGGCTCCAGACTCGCCTCATCACGAATTTTCCCAGTATCTTTCCCCAGCGGACGACCGGGTGGTCGTCCCGGCTCTCTACTGCCCCGCCTGGCTGGCTGTTGAAAGCACGTTATGTGGGCCGGAAAGACGCATCGCTCAGTGTGGTGCAACGTGTTAGTCTTGATAGTTTATTAGGAACTTTATTAGGAACATCTTGAGGGTTTATTAGGAACTAGAGATCATCACTTCTTTCTCCTGTCCACCCGACCCCCCCCTTCAGGTACCGACCACTTCTGCTCTGCCGGAGACAGCCGTCACATAGCACGCCATCTGCTGGTAATGCCGTTCAGCAGTAATAAAAACACGTCCAGATAAAGAATGAGAATGTCTGTTGACGAAGTGGTGATATGGTTTCTTGAGTTTCTAAATATATTGGAGTTATGTTGTAATATTTTGTTAGTTTGTGTCGAGCATTTGGCTCTTTTGTGCTATCGTGCTCACCATCCACTTCAGAAGGCTGCCATAAGTTACGCAATCGTCATATTTAGAAATTGTACTTACTACTACAGATATACCTACATTATATTATGAGAACGGTATTGTATAAAAACAAATTGACTTTTTATAGGCGTCACTACCAGAGTTGTCAGGATGGCCGAGCGGTCTAAGGCGCCAGACTCAAGGTGACAAACCTTCCTGGTTCAGGGGTGTTCTGGTCTCCGAATGGAGGCGTGGGTTCGAATCCCACTTCTGACAATACTTTTGCATTAGCAGCAACTGAGAAAAAATGTCGTGTACAGATGAAAAGATTCGGCTCTTTGCAACCATCTGCATATATTTGAGCTGCGAGAACATTTTAAAGCTACCTAAAATCAATAAGAACGCTTTACGTGCTTGATCAGAACACTTAACACATAACAACTTCGCCAAAAAACGGCAAAACCTTAAGTACAGTTTATAGGTACCATATAAGTACCATATATATATAGCATGGTTTCTCAGCTCGTACTGTCGTTAATATTATCTGGAGAGGTCTGTTTTATGACTAATCTCCACGCTGTGGGGGCGAACAGGGACTTCCAGTGAAACGCACACACATCTATTCAACACTTAAGGTGATACAAACAACGAGAAATGTCCCATCAACCGACTGATGATCTACAAAATCCATCCATCATCCATTCAGCACTCCCAGGGTGAGAGGCGGGGCATCTATAAAATGAATATCCAATAAGTGTTGGAACTTGTTTTACACTCGCGTTTGACATTCAAATATTAAGCCGCCATTTCCCCCCAGCCCCGGTCTGAAGGGACATCTGTTCGTCTACATATCAGAGGATCTTAATAGGGACGTTATCACGTGATGACGTCAGTGTTCACCTCAGACGGACCGCCCCCTTTCCCCCAGGAGCGCCTTTCAGATGTGAAGATGACGATGGTGAAGATGATGAAGATGACGATGATGATGAAGTGTGTATGTATCACTGAATACGTTTCGTAAAAGCTGTATGGCATATAACAAACCACTATTATCCTCCACAGAATCACAGCAATGACCCAGTACAGCAGTAGTTTGTATGCATACGACCATGACAGAAATCCCATGAAGGACGTCTCATCAGTCATCAGAAGACATCTTCAGTGTGAGCTGACTGCAGCCTCCCCCGCCTTATAAGGTGAGATCTGATATTCCTTTATTAGTCCCACAGGGGGAAGTTTGTGGTGTTACAGCAGCAAAGTGGAAAGCACAATCAGAGACCTAAAGAGAGCTAAAACCTAAAGAGGCATAAAATAAGTGATGCCCCTGATGGGCTCAAAACTGTAACCCCTGACTTGGAGGCATGCACTGTACTCCTGAAGTACTATGGCCCTCAAGTGGAGAGGAGGAATGTGGATAAGTCTTAATACTTGGGATCAACTGTTCAAAGTAATAGGAAATGTGGAAGAGAGATGGAGAGGAGAGGGCAGGCAGGGTGGAGCGGGTTGAGAAAGAGGGGGTCACAAAAGAGGTGAATCAGTTCAACTGGATCAGAAGTTTATTGAGAAACGTTTCGTCACTCACCAGGTGACTTCTTCAGTCTAAGCTGAAGGCAAACATCCCCCTCCTTATAAACAGTACCGTGATGCCACACAACAATAGGCTGGGTTCATATGAGAGTTGGGTGATCAACTGCACAATCAGTGACAAAGGGCACCATTCACAGAGGATTGGGGAATGTTTGCGATCACGGCATTGTAAGACGTCGATAGGTGTACTCTCAGACCACCCCCCCTATTCAAAGATGGCCGTTCCCTCTTCACATAAATGGCCTCCTTCACCCCCCTCTCAAACCAGCGTTCCTCCCTATCAAGGATGTGAACATCATATATACTGATCAGCCAACATATTAAAACCACCTGCTTAATTGATAAGTCATTTGGATCAATGATGAAATGTTCCTGTGATCACCAGCCTAACACTGTGTGGTTCCCCCATGTGCTGCCAGAGCAGCTCTGACCCACTGAGCCATGGACTCCACAACACTTTTGAGGGTCTCCTCTGGTATCTGGC
>OMLC01103338.1:0-19289 GCA_900302585.1 Regalecus glesne | reverse complement strand
GGGAAGAGAAGGAGGAGATTCCTCCGAGGTAGAGAATGCAATTTGAGATCAGACAGATTGCGTTCACCACTAACTCCTCTAACACAGATACAGACACACACACACAGACACAGACACACACACACATATATATATATAAAGGGGCGGCATGGCTCAGTGGGTAGAGCGGTTGCCTGGCAATCGGAAGGTTGCGGGTTCGATCCCCGGTCCTGGAGAGAAGCGTGTCGAGGTGTCCTTGAGCAAGACACTGTTCCCCTAACTGCTCGGCCCTGTGATAGACTGGCGACCTATACAGAGTGTACCCCGCCTCTTGACCAATGAGAACGGAGATGGGCTCCAGTTCACCCCGCGACCCGATTTCGGATAAGCGGTTGGCGATGGATGGATGGATGGATGGATGGATGGATGGATGTTTAGAGGTCTGAAAAAAGTGTTGGCAAAACAACTCCACTAAATTAATGTGGTGCTCGTTTATTTGGCTAAGTATAAGGTGAAGAAAGTGGAGGCGTTGGAGAATAGAGGAAGATGCTGAGCCTGCTCTTCTTGCAGTTGATGGTGAAGTTATCCTACCATGTTGTTACAGGTATGTCATGATTTGAACCAAGTTAAACTTATCCCTAGGAGTGTCCCGCAGTGCTGTAGGTTAAAACCTGGGGCACATGGGTCTCATCATGTCTTGCCTTATTTCTTCCTTATAATTTCCACTGTTTGAGATTCTCAGGCTACATGAAAGTTTGATTATTTTGAAAAACAAATAATAATTTAATAAAGTAATCGATTATGGAAAAAGCCTCACATCTGCCAACTTGACTGACCTCGCTGATTTGCTTCATAGCCAGCCTGTGCCTGGGGGGATCCGACATCTTTGCAAAAGTCAGAGAAAACAGCCCAATGGGTCAATTTGTTGCAAACCTCACCATCATTGGGGACCCAGGAGTCAACACCATACGCTTGTGCCTCACTGGAGAGAATGCAGATTGGCTGTATTTAGAAGGACGGACTATAAAGCTTAACGCCTCCTCTTCAAGAATTCTGGACCGAGAGGTACGACTTCCCCCACATGCTTTGAAAACTGTCTCACATGGTCAAAATGCTATGAACAAAACCAAATCCTCAACAATCCACTTGTATTTCCAAGGTTTATGGATCTATTCTCATGGCAGAATTGACATGCTATGAAGATGACATAAAACAGGTAAAGAAAGGCATCCCTCGGTAAACAACAACATTATAGCATCTCAACAAGTGCTGTATTTTTTTTTTAAAAAGACGTTGAGAACAAACAAAACTGTTGTCCCAAGAACAAATGTTAAACCATTTCTTTCCACAGAGTCAATACAGAATCATAGTGGAGATACTGAATGAAAACGACAACAAACCTTTGTTCCTAGAGAAGACAATTCAAACTTTTTCCATCAGTGAGGTATGAGCCCGCTTCCAAAGAAAAAGCGTACAACAGTGACAACCCTCCAGCTTGTTTCACATTGCTAACTCACACGATGTCCTTTCATTTTTGACAACACTGCTGCTACCTGTGAATGTGTTTTTGTCAGCATGCATTCATTCTCACCTTGCTGTCAAATATCTCAAGGTAAATAAGGCATCTTTCTCCAGCTCACAGCAGTGAACACTGTGGCCTTCACTGTCAAAGCAACTGATGCAGATGGAGACCTGATTACCTACATCATCGACAAGTCATTGGTAATATTTAGCCTTATTATCATAAGCTCTTAATAGGTCACATTAGTGCACATTTTGGATACTTAATTGTGTGGACGTATTAACCAATATGAGCTTCCTGTGGCCAACAAGTTCCTGGATAGATTATTAAAGGAGGCGTGTGGTTTCTTTGTAGCCTGACGCAAACTACTTCAGGGTAGACTTGCCAAATAGCGGAAATGTGATGCTGGACAAGCCGCTGGACTACGAGACCAAATCCCAACTGCAGCTGGTCATATATGCTGTGGTAATACATGTTAATCCCTTCTCATTAATCAACAAGAGAGTATTGAGGCCAGAGGACAATGATTAAAGCTAAAGGATATTACTGTGAAACTGTCTTGTCATCTAACAGCATGAAATTGAGATTCAAATAAGATGCCCTGATAGCAGATGTGCTTTATTTGCTTGAGAAGAACTCTGGGAGGTTGCTGACATCGATTGTGTCATGTTGCGGTGTGTGGTGCAGGAAACCAACACCAGGGAGAAATATAACACCAGCGTCACCTTGACTGTGAACGTCGATGATGGGGATGACCAGTATCCAAAGTTCCTCCCCTGCATACCAGCCTCCCACAATGGTAAATTCTCAGCCTGCACTAACCCTGTGTATACAGCCAACATCACAGAGAAAGACCAGGTAATGTGGCCATTTTCTTAAAACGTCCTGTCAAATGGTTGGGTAAAGTATTGTTAAACCCTGGTCTGAACTTGAACAGGAGGGGGGGATTTACTTTTGTTTCAGGACATGGTTCTGCAACTCTCCCCTGGTCCTATACATGCAGAGGATGGTGACCGAGGCCTCATCACTCCTCTCATCTATGTCATTCTTTCAGGTGAGGGCCCAGCTCTAACGGTCTATTTCACACTGGTGAGAACAGTGAGAGGAACAACTCAGAATGAGTGAACTTTGGGATGTTTAAAAGATCAGTCTTTAGTTTTACTACCACCTTTCTTTTTATCGTTGGACGTATCAGTTATTTTAATCTCAGACTTCCTTTTGGATCATTTGGACATGGGATCTTCATTGGATCGAGCTTTTGATGGCATCTTACATGGCATCGGAGCATGAGTAATGCACATGCTTCACCGGGGCTAATGTAACCCAATTGTATAAACCATGCATTAGGAAAAGAAAACTCACGTATAGATTAAAAGTTAATACATGAATTTTCCAGTATTACCAATCGTCGATCACATTGCTGAGTTACTTCCTTATTCAACTTGTAGGAATACCTGGTCTATACTTACTACATATGATTGTAATCATCAATTAACTACCAAGCCAGCACAATGGAGATAGAGACTTTGTAGATAATGGAAAGTAATGTGAACAGGTTACTGAGGTACTGGGGCTATTATTGAAATGACAAGTTTAAGACTAATTTTCTGTTACCCAGTAAGACATTGTTGTGACACCGTGTCTAGTGGTGGTCCCATCTCCAAAATGTTCAAAAAGAACCAGATGAATAGATGAGTAGAATAATATGTTCTACTTGTGTTTGTTATTTTTTAGCTAAATTATTCTTTCTATCCCCTTTTTTCCCTCACCCAAATCCCTGAGTTGCCTGTGCCTCTTGTCACTTTGAAGGAAGGAGGAAGCCGTAGCATGTGTCTCCTCCAAGTCACATGACGACGAGCCCTCGCTATTTCACACATCATGGTCTCGCAGGGAAAGCAGTGATTGGCCGTTTGAGGAGAACGAAGCCAGAGTACTTTCCGTTCACTGAACCGCGAGCGCCTGGACGACCCAGAGGGGAACATTAGTGAACTAGAATACTTTATCCAACCTAACCCCTACACCCATGTGAGGCTGTCCCTGTGAGAAAGAAGTTGTTCCTCCGTCTGCTGGTGTGTATTTTGAGTCCTGTATCACCTCCCTGATGGCAGCAGGGAGAACAGACTGATGTGTAGATGTGCTAAACCTTTAATGACCCCCAGGGACTTCCTGGGGACACCACTGGGTGTACAGCTCCTGCAGACTGGACAGCTCACATCCAGTGATGTGGTGGGCTGTGCACACAACTCTACCCAGGGCCTTGCAGTCCTTGCTGGTACAGCTTCTATACCAGGTGGTGAAGCAGCCTGTCAACAGGCTCTCTATGGTGCCCTGGTGGAAGTCCCTGATGATTTGGAGCTTCAGGCCATATTTCTTTAGGCATCTGAGGCCATACAGATGCTGTTGAGCATTTTTAACAACAGAAGTAGTGTGGCTAGTCCATGGCAGGTCTTTGTTGATACTAATTCCCAGATATTTGAAATTGTCCACTCTCTCCAATTCACACTTTCACACTGTTGATGGTGACTGAGAGGTGTGTCCTCCTCTCCTTAAATCCACAATGACCTCCTTGGTCTTGTGGATGTTCAGGGAGAGGTGGTAGTCCTGCCATCACTTTTCTAGAGTGGTAACCTAGTCAAAAACTGATGTCATCCACAAACTTCCCAATGCTGTTGGAAGCTTTTGTTGCCACGCAATCATACGTGTCATAGGCTGAACCATATCCTACAGATTCATTTTAACTTTCATTTAAGATTTTTAGTCTTTTAATGTACAGTTTTTGAGTGGGGCTGTGGTAGCTCAGTGGTGGGGCACAAACATCAGGAAATGACCAAGACACCGTGGGCTCGATCCCACTGCAAGGCATCAGGAAGGGCATCCGGCCTTAATCCCTCACGCTCCATCTAGGTCCGTGTCCACCCCAACATGGGGACTAATTACGAAAAAGGTGAATCGGTTCATCTGGCCATACGAGACTGTATGTAGTACAGTGTTTAAGTGTTTACAGGTATATCTGTTTAACTCACCAGGTGCTGATAATGGGAGATTCACTATGGACAACAGAACAGGAGAGATCACCTTAACAAAACCTGTTGTTGACAGACATCAGACACCAACTTTCACGCTACGCATCATGGTAACCAAGCACTGAACAAAATCTCCTCTTTAATAATCACAAAGCTACATGAGATCAAGTAAAACAACTCTCAATGCTGTGTTGAACACACTCATCCCCAACTCTACAGGTGTATCAGCTGAATGACCCAATGAAATACAGCGTGACAATGGTGGTGGTGAGAGTACTGGCAGAGAACACCTTCCCTCCTCTCTTCAACAGAACCATCTACAGGGGCTTTGTCACCCAGACTGCCAGCCCTGCCACAATTGTCACCACCTACGGCAATCAAGTGCTCCTTATTCAGGTCACAGACAGGGACTTCAAAAATGTAAGATGACACGCATAAGGACTCTATTTGTCTGAGTGAGCCTCCTGGTTAACCCGCTGATTGGTGGCTTGGCCTTTCCCTAAAACAGAGAATGTCACCCAATATATATTGTATAGGAAAATGAAGCTATGGGTAAGCACCCTTGTCTCATTACACCACCTCTTTATTTGTAGGGGATTAATCCAAAAATTCATTATTCCCTCCACCCCTTGTCGGTCAGTGAAGGACTGTACCGGATCACCCAGGACGGGGTTCTGGTTGCAAGGACTGACCGCCTACGAGCCTTTGACAGGCACATCTTTCAGGTGATACTGCTGCTACTATTTTATCATCACCTTCAGCATTATCAGTAATAGCAACAGTAGTGACAATTATAGCCTACGGACAATGTTCATTTAACTAAAAGTATTAATACCCCGACACAGAATCACACCATGGATAGTGAAAGCATCACATTCACATTGCTGTCTATCTAACAGCTTATAAGCAGTTGCTTTTAAATGTAATTTATGTAATAAAAGTAAGAGGGAGGACTCATCATATTCAGTGCACTCTTATATTGGAGCATAGAATATGATTTAAAATGCTACTGCTGTTCCATTATTTCAATTTACCAAGACGTATAATTTAGTTGGTGTCCTGGTGATTTAAATGGATTTAGACCTGATAAATAATTGATGAGCACTCCTAAATCAGCAGTCTTTTAGATGTTTGATGAATTCATTCTTAACCCTGTGATCAACATCCAAAAAAGAAAATTCCCCTTCTTAAACAGTAATACTTCTGTAAATCAGAATGAAACGTTTTTCTCGAAGTTGACTGAAACGCTGATTTAGCATTTTAAACGTTGCCAACACACCTTTTACAAAACTCGAATGAACTGACTGGTTCTGTGGATTTCTTCCTCCTGTTTTTTAATATTCTGGACCGATGGATGAATGAATGGATTGACAGAAAGACACGATGCTTTAGCTGTGTTTTTCCGTCTATTGCACTGTCTCATGCTTCTTATTTGTTCCTAATTGCAGATAGCCAAATCCAAGCAGAATGTATTTAGGATTAAAGCTAAAACAATTTCTACTAGAATCCACATGCTAACTGTCCAGTTCATCCGTTCATTCAATCAACTAGGAGTAGGCTGCTCTCATAGGATTTCAAGTCTGTCAATGCTAAAAGGTTAGCATGAATGAAGGGATTACATCTAAATGAGATCTGGTCATCAAAATCTGTGAGAATCCCCTGAATGTGTTGTGTACCTGCAGGCTGTTGCCAGAGATGCAGAGTCGGGCGAGGTGGTCACTGCTTCAGTTGACATTGAGGTACTGCAGAGGGGCCAACTAGGTGAGCATGAAAGCACGAAAGACAGACACATCAGGAAAACCAAGCAACCCCCCGAAAATATACTTTCCGTTTCTGTTATTCAATATTAATTCACGGTGCAATATAAATAATTCAGTGTGCAATTTTAACTGCCAAGTCTGTTTTTTAATGCCTCTATTCTGCTTTCCACTTTGCTGCTCCTTTAATAATGCAAAGCTCCCCTTGTGGGACTATGCAGGGGTGGCATAGCTCAGTGGGTAGAGCGGTCATATGGCGATTGGAAGGTTATAGGTTCGATCGCTGGTCCTGTAGGAAGCATGTCGAGGTGTCCTTGAGCAAGACACTGAACCCCTAACTGCTCCCTGAGCACCATATTGTGGCAGTTCATTGCTCCTATATAATAGTATGGGTCAAAAGGCAGAGAAAGCCAATTTGTGGGACTGATAAGGGAATTTTTTTTTCACAGAATAATTATTGAATTGCTTGCAAGAAAACATTTTGCACTCAAAACATGAAATTGCATGCAGATGGTTACAAAACAATAATCACAATTTAGTCCACTGTTGAAAATACTCATTGGGTGGCAGATAGGTGTATGTGGTAGTATAGTATAGAAGTCCTGAGTGAGATGTGAGGACACCCAGAGGTCTTCTGTACTTGTGGGCTTTGATTGTGACCATAGGCTTATCTGTCCAGGTGAAGGACAATAATCTTTCCACTGTAATCAGATAAGATTCATTATCTCTAATGTTATCCGTACTCAGTACCATTCACCCAAGTCGACAATAACACGCAAAGTGCTGAATAGATAGGCAACAGTACCACTGACAAGTTTTGAGATGAATATGAAGCCATCCACATTTTAAACCTCACAGACTGACGTTATCGAACGCAGTGGTAGAGGCAACCCTTCTGCAGGCAATCAAACTACGGTGTGGATGTTAAGACAACTGGACTGCTGAATAGTTACACAGAACTGTAGTGAAGGTATTAGAGAAATATGACTGATTGAGACAGTCACTTGATTTTTGACATGAACCACTCTCCTCCATCTCCCTTTCTGTCTCTACCTCTGCCATGACAGTTCCAAAGAGTCCGTTCACAGAGGAGCACCTCTTTGGGGACATGGATTCAAGGCTGGCTGGAGGAGTTGTAGGCATTATCTTACTGTTCTTCATAGTGGCATTGTTTCTGATATTTCGAACTATCAGAAGAAGGGGAAGCAGTCAGGATCCGAGCAACCAAGGGACTGTTTCTCTGGGAAAGCATCCAAACGTGGTAAGGGCAGTTGACCATAGCCAGAGGCGAACATAACCTTCTTTTCCCTTGCAGATGTAGGAAGTGAAAAAGAGGAATCAAATAAGTGATGATTCGGATGACTGTTAGTAAAGAGGCTGAAAACAATGTTTAATTCACTGGAAGTAAGAAATGACCTAAGGACTGGCTTTTAATAAAACAAATGATACCCATGAAGTCGATGCTTGGGATTCAACAAGATTCTCTTGCAGCTCTCTCAGTGCAAGCTCAAAAGAAAAATCCTCCTTTTGTTTAATTAGACAAGAGGAAAGGATCATCTGTGCAGTCATGTACCGTATGATCACATGTACAGAGCATATGTTGAAAGTACCATTAGCATGACAAGAAAGGTGATTTGGTTCAATGACCAAATTTACCTTCTTTGAACTAATTCACCTTTTTCTAATTCCCTCAACTGGATTATTGAGCATGCGTCAGGATCACATTAGCATAGGACACAGGACAAGCCACATAAGTAGGTGGCCAAGGAAAAGCCATTCAAACTATGGCTCTAAATTCTATCATCTCTGGATCATCTCCCATCAGAATGCAAAACTATTCACGCTGAACTCGCATAACAATCAGTTATGAAAGTTTAAACACATAAGCCACTCCATCTTCATCCCTGTGTGTTTCCTCTACTAATGCCGCTTATGTAGAGCTTAAAATGGTATAAGATGGTGAGTTTGCTTTTCTCCATGCTTTTCTTCAATGTTTGTGCCTGTGACGTGACAGTTATGACAGCCTGTACATCCTGTGTCCACGTACTGCATTTCCATTGCATAATTATGTTTAATGGAATTGGTCTTGTGGTCCTCAGTGACATTGTATTTCTATGTTGTGTGTGATTCAAATGACCTTAGTCTCATTTTAATAATAATTTAATAATACTGTAGTGGCATCACTGTGTGTAGTGACCAACTGTAGTACCACCCATGTGTTAGGAAGCTGTGAACATGGGAGCCACACGTCTACAATGTAGTACACAGTCTAGAAGTATCTAATGATCAATATAAATCCATTAAATCATCAGTGTCTACACAACAAACTAAAATACAAGATTCAAATGGTATTACCACATGGTTCCTAAATGCCCTCTCTTTATGATTGACAGGTGAACTCAGGTCAACCCGTGTACTTGACAGAGGAGATGTCCTACGACAATAAGGCATTCACCAGTGAGTACACGGCCTCTCGCTCTGAGAGCCTTCACGGCAGACAAGGGGTCTACACCAGGAAGCAGTCCCTACCCACTGTCTCATTACACCTCCTCAACAGGGATGAGCGAGGTGGTTCAAGGCTGTCAGGTAGTTCCCTGCATGTTCCAGTGATGGCAGAGCCACCGCCCAGAGACTTGACACTGTCCCTACAGTCCCATGACTTCATATCGGAAGAGGCCAGTTGTAGCGAGGGCCTCACGGTGAAGGACGAACCACTGGCTGATGTTCAAGAGGAGCCCGAGATGGAAATTGAGCATTTACCTACAGTGAAACAAGGTTCACACTCAGTTCAAGGACATATGGAAGGGACGTCAATGGACACTGGTGGTGACTGTGAGGATAGAAGGCCAAATGTGGAGCCATGAAAATAAACTAAATAACAGAAGCCAAAAAGATGGAGCAGGATGCAGAGGAACCTTACACATATAGATGTTTCTGTGCTCTATGTCTCTCCTGAGGATGACACTGGTGGCAAAAAAGGAAATTCAGGCAGCTCTTCAAATTAGCTGACTAACAGAGAACAAAGGAGACATCAAATGCTTTATTAAATCCCCCCCTGCGCCATTTTCCACTTTGTTTGACAGCGACAGTAGAGAAAGACAGGAAAGGCAAAGGAGAGAAAGAGGATGACACAGCAAAGGGACCGAGCTGGATTCAAGCCAAGACCACTGCGGAAAGGACTTGGCCATGATATGTGAAACACACTTTACCAGGTGAGACACTGGAGCACCCCTGATGGTTTTTTTTTCCAAAAAGAAACAACCCCGCTGAATCCAATTAATGACTGAACCTTCAACATAACCAACTGATACCTCACAAATAATTCACTTTGAACCTGATGTACTTTGATGACTTCACAGAGGTCTGAAATTAGGACAAAGTTATGCCAACAAAACTTTGTGGACTTCATTTTCTTCTTTAACTTCAATATTTTTTCACTTAACCAAACAAAGGGCATCAAAAATTAGTATTTTGATAGGTTGATTACCACACTTCTTGGAAAAGTAAAGTTGTGTCTTCTATGAGAACCCATAGACCTTTAGCCTTATGTGACAAGTCAAGTGAGGGGTGGTAAATCCTTCCAATTTGGAATAGACCCAAAGATTATGGGAAAAGTAGTGACATACCGCTTTTCTTCACAGTTAGGTTACTTTGTCATTGTTTGACATGCAGACACTCAGATTGGTTGCATCTTCCCTCAAAAATTTAGTGATACAGATTTCCATTGACATGAAAAAATACAAAGTATTGTTAATATGTGAATAAACTTGTTTTCAGATTAAAATCTTGTCAAGTTACAAGGCAATGATTTGTGGATTTCTTTCTTGTAAGATGGAAGACCGATCACCATCCAGTAGTTTTTCCGCAAGTCAGAATGATTTGGCTAAATCCGCTACAATTTTCTCCTTACAGTATAAATGCTTTCATACTTGCTGGTATTTGGGTGATCATCCCCCCAGCCACTAAAAACAACTTAGTAACAACCTCACCAGTGACTTAGTCACTTCAGCACATGGTTCTTTAAAAACGGATGCAATTAATATCTCAAATTACCAGAAAAGGTCCTTTTCATTTTCGATAAATTTCAATCTGGCTTTGGCCAAAAGCACAGGACTAATGCTACATTATTAGGAATATCTAATTGCATTCTTATGCGTGCTGATGGAGGTGAATAATCTATTCTCATTCTTCTAGATTTAACGGCCACCTTCAATGCCATAAATCCAATCCTGCCATACTACTGGATAGGTTGGAGAACTGGGATGGCATTTTTGGCACACCATTAAACTGGTTCCATTTTTATCTGAGTAATAGACATTTTAATGTCTGTACTAAAAATCATGTATCCTTGTCTGCTACCCAAATGTATGGAGTCCCCCAGGGCTCTTTCATTGGGCCAATCCTTTTCTCTTTATACATGTTACCTCTGGATCATTTGTTTAGTCATTTTCAAGACATGGCAAACCACTGTCATGCCTATGATACTCATCTATATTTCTGTCAAACCCAATAACCTGAATCAACTGTCCCCCCACCATGATTCCTTAGCTGACATCAATGACTGGATGTCGCTTAATTTCCTCCATTTAAGGCCTGACAAAACTGAAGTTCTCCGAATTGCTCCTGAGAACTTGGCCACTGCAGTTGATCAGTTTATTGATCCACTTCATTTAAACATCAAACCTATGGCTAAAACTTGGCATCACCTTTGACCAGCATAAGTCTTTTGATCACCATGTTACTAGGCTTGTCCAGTCCTGTTTTCTACAGTTAAGAAATATTGCTAAAATCTGATATATTTTGTCTTTTGAAGATCTTGAAATATTAATTCACACTTTCATCTTCTCCAACCTAGATTAATAAAACTCCCTCTACCTTTTCCTCAATCGAGTTACCTTGAATTGTTTACATTTGGTTCAAAATGCAACTTCTAGATTACTCACTAGAACTAGCCGTAGGTCCCACATTATCCCTGTTCTGTCATCTCTCCATTGACTTCACATACAATTCAAAATAACCTACAAGATCGTGTTGATTACATTTAAAGCACTGCATGAGCTTGCCCTATAGTTATATTTCTGATTTTCTCCCTCCTCATTCAACTCCCTGACCACTCCATTTCTCAAACCTTGGTATTTCATCCATCCCTCACTCCAACAAAAAACAAAAGGTGATCATGCCTTTGCAGTTTTGGCCCTAAATCTCTGGAATAATCTTCCTTAATCCATTAGATTTGCAGAATCTCTGGACTGTTTAAAACGGCTTCCAAAAACCCATCTTTTTAGACAAGCCATTCTAAAGACCTGTTGATTAGATTAGATAGTTTCATTCGCCACATGGCCAAGGCAGGTGGAATTTGTTCTCTGCATTTAACCTATACAATAGTATAGGAGCAATGAGCACAGCTGCTATACAGTACACAAAGAAGTTAGTTTCAGTGTCTTGCTCAAGGACACTTGGAAAGGCTTTCTGCAGGGGTTGGGGATCAAACCACCAATCTCAAATACTAGACAACCACCCTACCTCCTGAGCTATGCTGCCCCGACCCCATTGGGGTTGATTTTTAACTTGGTCTATTTATTGCTTTGTCATGTTTAGTTTTCATTTTATCTGATATTTATTTACTCTTAGAAGAGGCTTTATTCATTCATCATTTTGCACACATGAAGCAAAAGTCGCCTTCTGCATTGAACCTATCCAATTGTATAGAAGCATTGAGCTGCTGCAAAAGAAGCTAGGGGTTCACTGTCTTGCTCAAGGACACTTCAACATGCTTTCTGCAGGGGCCACAGATCAAACCACCATTCCTCTGATTACTAGATGACCGCTCTACCTCCTGAGCTATCTATGTCAGCCCTGATTTCATATCTTATTTTTCATGACTGTATGTAGAGCACTTTTTAACCGTGTTTTAAAAGTGCCATATAAATGAACCTTTCCCTACTTACTTTTAGAAATACCTATTTGCAGAAAGGTAAATTTGAAAAACTGAAAATGCTAAAGTGTTAGTTTCTTCCTATGTTAATGAGTGACTTGGATGACATATGGTTCGACAATGTACTTCTAAACTCAATGTTCAAGGCTATGAGTGAAATAACCTTTAAAACCTAAACATAGCTACAATATGTGTGCAATACTTCTCCCCCCTGACTCAAGGGATAATGCATTTACCTATTTCATGTTGACTGATACAGTCTCCATTGCTTCCTCTTTCTGCACATCACCAGGTTCCAGCCATCCACTGTCCTGCTCATTAGATCTATGAACAAACAGAAACCAAACATCACAAATTTGAACTTCATGACAGAGTCTGAGATTGTCCACACAATGAGAATTACAAAACATACAACTTCACTACATACATACATACATACATACATACATACATACATACATACATACATACATACATACATACATACATACATACATACATACATACACACTGCAAAGCTATAATCACATACCACATGCACATATTTCCCTTTTTGAATACAGTTCTTTCATGTATACACTGTTTCCTTTAGATCTCTATGATAAATGATAAGTAGGCTTGTTTTTAAATGGTAATTTTCTAGTCTAGTGAACACTCAAAATACTTCACAATGAATGCCCAACATAGCTATACCGAGCTAGGCAATGGGATAAGAACCCACGACGCCTGACACCCACTTGTGCGTTCAATCCGCTGAACCACCGCCGTCTCTACAATGTTAAAAAAGCTGCTTATGGTGAAAGCTCCATTTTTACATGTCACAACTAGTCCTACATTGTGGGGGTGGACATGGGTTTAGATAGAGCACGGGGATTATGGGCTGATTATAAGTTCTTCCTGACACTTAGTGGAGGACTCAAACCCACAACATCTGTTTATGGGAATTGTTAATGAGGAGAATAAGCACACATCGGGCGCAGATGTGTTTTGTTACTCCTCAAGACCCTCCTAACCCCAGAAGAAGAGGAAACAAAAGCAAAGGTAGACCAAGTACAGGGGTAGTCACAATATTAAGAAACAGATATGTAGCAGTCAGAAACTACATAATTCATGTACTCGAGAAAAATGTTAAGAAAATGTTTACATTAAAAAGTCATAATTTTAAGACAAAACTAAGAAACTTTAAGAACTATTAGCTGATCCAAGCTTCTTGTATGCCGCGGGAGTCACAGAAGAGAAAAGCCTCCCATATTTTCCTCTAATAATTGTTCAAATCACTATAAGAAATTAGGAAAACAAACTTCATCCACTCCCACTGAGAACTGACGTTTTAATTTATGTTCTTCATCTAAATTTTCCGATATAACGTCGAAATCCTCTCCTTACATCGACCCGCTGTCGGAGGCCGCCATTATTAAATGGATGTTCCGCACATTCGTTGTCACGTCATGCTCCAATTCAATCTCGCGAGAAAACAAAAGTGTGTTCTTCAGAGTTCGTAGTGTTGCATGACCAGCTTTCTTCTAATAACTATAAATCAGAATTATTCTTAAAAACTATGGTAACTGCAATTCAATAACTGTTGTTCAATAACTGTTTACTGCAGTCAGTTGTGTTTTTTTCCCTTTTGCAGGTGATAAACTTTCGTTCTGCAATGTCACTTCAAGCTATAGCCACCCTGAGTGATATCTTTACCCCACCCATAATGTGGTGAATCCTGCTTGATTACAAATAAAAGAGGTGAATCTGTTCTGATTCTCACCTCTTCTTTGTGATTTCCATATCTGGATTATTAAGCATGCATCAAGTCATCCTGTTTGATTGTTCCTACAGGGTAAGGGGACATTTGCTTGCTACCCACAATGCTGATGGAGAGTGTTGATGTTCCAATAACCACACCACCTCATTGATATCACCAATATCTATTCCATTACTCATTAGACTATTAAAACGACATCTGTGGCGTTTTATCCGCAATTCTGCAACATTTTCAGGCACAATAATCCCCTCAATGCTGGATGACAAAGGTGTCATACTGTTAATAATGACCTTCACTTCTTTCCTAGAAGTCATAGATATTATTCTGCTCAAGCTTTTTGGACATGGAGTTTGCCCTCATGGCCTGCTCATATCGATTAATAAAAGTGCACTTAAGTCTAGCGTTAGCATATTTGTTATGTTCACACCGAGCCCTGCTTAGCTTTTCCTGATGAGACCCACTTTTTAAAAGCTTATTTGCCTCTACATGCAGTTCAGCTATCATGTTGTTTAGACCCTTTACAGGAGAAGGACTTGGTGCGATTATTTAGATAATTCAGTTTTATCATCCATTATACAAAGATCACGCTTTGGTTTTTACAGTGAAAGCTACCATACAGAATAGCATCAAATGGAACGTCAATCATCACGTAGGCTCCTGTAATTATAATGTTTTAAGGCCTCATTTGTAAGTCTAAACCACGACATTTTTCTAGGACCTAGTTATGCCAAACAAAATATGATGATTATTTACCCAGGAATTAAGAGCTGTGCTGTTATGTATTTACCTCTTTGTGACAAAAGATTGAGCGCTGCACAGACTTCAGGCACATTCGGGAGTCTAGTGCCACCTAGTGGTGGCTTCAGAAAGGGCAGAGCAGGGATTTAGGGGCCTCTGAAATCATGACTGACAACCTCATTAAGTGAAGCAAGTGATAGCTCGTTTTTTGAAAACGACTGATGTGTCCGAATAAGGAAAGGTTCTACTGGAATATTAAGTTGAGAATTGATGCAAGTAAGACCTCTCTTTGTGTGATTTAAAATTTATATTTTAATCTCACATCCTCATGTATAACTGATTCCTGCCTGACATCAAGGTTACCAAATTGTGCTTTACGCCAAATATAAATGAGTCTGCGTAGAACAGACTTGGCACAGCTGTTAGCAGGCTACTGTTGTGTTGCCTCTCACCAAGACGAGCTGGGATCAAAGCCGGTCCCAGGTCCTCAATAATCCAGGTAAGGAAAATCACACAAAAAAGGTCAATCAGTTCAACTGGATCAGAAGTTTATTCAGAATCGTTTCATCACTCAAACAGGTCACATATATGTCAAGGGGGAACACCCGTCGTTAAATAGGGGTGGGAGCCTGAGAGTACATCAGTCTTCTTACAGTACTGTGATTGCAAATATTCCCCAATCCTTTGTGAATGGTGCTCATTTCCACTGAATCTGTAGTTAATGAGCCAGCTTACATATGAACCCAGCCTATTGTGGTGGGGTATCAATGTACTGTTTATAAGGGGGGAATGATTGCAGTCTCCTCAGACTGAAGATGTCACCTGTTTGAGTGACGAAACGCTTCTGAATAAACTTCTGATCCAGTTGAACCGATTCACCTTTTTGTGACATTAATTAATACCGCTTCTGCTGTCGTCTTGTGGTTCTTCACTCTCCTCCTTCTTCTCCTCCTTCTCCTCCTCCTCCTTCATCTTCTTCTTCTTCTTCTTCTTCTTTTTCTTCTTCTTCGTTCTATCTTGTACCTCTATTTCTCCCTATCATTGGTTCCTCATAATGTCATGTGACTGAGTTTCCACACGGAAGAGGCTGTCTCGCCCCGCAGCGCCAAAATTCAAAACTACTTTTTGTGTTGGGAGTAAAAGATCCAGAAATCCATTAAAAAGAAATAATCCACATCATGCCTGCTCTCCTTACAATCAGTTATGAATAAAGAGTTTGAACACACGTCCGCCTTGTGGTTAAGCGGAAGTACTTGAAATACTTCTGCAACATGCAGGTATGTTCTCTACTTTTAATGTAGCATTTGCTAACTTACCGTCTAGCTAATGCAGACTAGCTTTTAATGCGGGCACAATCCCCGCAGCTCTTCAGCACAATGGGATATAGTCAACCAACCAACTACCCGAGTGGAGAGTCATCGAGATGGTTTACGGCCGTGGAAGCTAATTGTTTTCTAGATGGAGAGGTACTGGGGAACCAGTGGCTTATATTTGAAATAAACTTTGAAATGATGATTATGTCGGTTATGCAATGGCCAAACTAGTCCCATGTCATCAGGGAAAGTAAGGCATCTCATCGGTCATTTGTATGTGCACCGGTAGTTCAATGGTTGGGCGCGGGTTTTGGGAACTGACTAGCCAAATGTTGCGGGTTCGAACCCGCATTGTGGTGTGTGGAAGGACTTCCCGGCCTTTATTTCCTACATACCGTCTAAATTCGTGTCCACTCTTACAATGTTGGGACTAATGGTGACACCTATAAATGAACCTCTGAAGTTTCAATCAGCTATTCGTAGGATTTCAGTCCTTTTTTTTGTCGTATTAGTTATCTTACGTGAAACTGCAAATGTCAACAGCGGGTTTTCAATTGCTGATCATCAGATACCCTGAGAATGACATGCCAGTTTTTCCATTGCAACAAGTAGGTACGCGGTGTTCAACCCAACATTGACTTTAAAGCCGTTGTGTTATTAAATCAGTTTAGCCAGTTCATTTGGACCCAACGTTTTGAAGAAAGAAACCTTTCATTACCTACACAGGTGGTATCTTAATTCTAGACTGACTGCAGATATCACCATCCTTATAAACAATACAGTTGCATAACGATCGAAAGCAACTATGGTTTCACATGCAAATAAACCATTTGCTTGAGTTTCAATCGTAATGTGTACTATTCTGAGAGGATTTGGGAATGTTGTAATCGCAGCATTGTAATGGTGATAGGTGTACCTCAGTTCAAGGATGGTCATTTCCTCTTCATGTAGATGGCCTCTTTGACTCCCGGTTCAAACCAGCACTCTAACAAGGATGTGGATATCCTTGTCCTTGAAAGACTGTCTACTGGCCTGTAGATAGGTGTAGACTGTGGAGTCCTACCCTGACCAATAGGTCTTCTGTGTTGTATCATCCTCTTGGCTAGTGTTTGTTTGGCTTCCCTGATGTACAAGTCACATAGATCCTTCCAGTACTTAAAACTATACGATATTGCTCTGTTTTTGCTGGGGGATCTAATCGTTGAGTTGGATAAAATTTTTGCACAGTGGGTTCTAGAGAAACTAAGACATGGTGTCCTTGAAAATGCACTTCTCAACTGTTCCGAAACTCCCACCACATATGCAATAGCTACTAGTTTATGTATAGGCAGCCGTTGTCTTTCTTTCTTCAATCGGTTGGAGTGTCTCCCTGGATTTGACAACCCAGATCTCAAACACCCAGTTGTACTAACCACACTTAACCTGGGCTTAACCAGCGTAGACTGAAGATGCTACCTGTATGAGTACTGAAACGTTTCTTTAAATAAGCCATATGTTTTTGTGATTTCCATACCTGGATTATTGCACATGCATAAAGACAGTTTTTCTTTTTGTGTTATTTTGCAGAGATAACCGCTGATCTCAGAAGGGGAATTCTCTTTAACTTGATCAGTATGAGACGAAGTCCAAGGAGACCCCTGATCCTCAAAAGGAGGAAATTGCCTTTTCAACAAAATGACCAGCCAGCACCTGTCTCACAAAATGAATCCAATGAAACAACAACATTCAAGGAAGCTTCAAAAACATCTACCACCCATTGCTTATCTGAAGGCTTTCGCATCATGGATCACCCTGCCATGCCTGACACACAAGTGGTTGTCATCCCTAAAACAGCAGATCTTCACAGTGTCATTGGGGCCCTTACTACTAAGGGCAAAGAGTCCGGTCCCAATGGGCCAAACAAGTTCATCCTTTTGAGTGAGAGTAGTTGCCTTGAAAATGAATCTTTTAGTAAGCCCAATTTTGAAGATAAGAAAGTCTCAGCATTTAGCAATATCGCACACCGGGAACCAACAAAAACTATGCACACCCCTATGGATCCTAAAGCTCTGAGTGAAATCAAAACATGTATGGAAATCACTTGATTTTGATGTTGAATCAATTTCATTTGATGATACTGGACTGACTAGCTCTCTTTACATCAATTTGTGTGCATTTTATTTATTCTGATTGTTTTCATCTAGTGAATAAAGAGCTTGACTGCAGTCCTCTAGATGACAGCCTCACCAACATCCAGTGGCTGGGGAGAATGAGCACAGATGGCCTTGGATCCAACCAGGCTAAAAAAGCAGTTGACAGGGATAACCATGACTCCATAACTGAAGAGGTTTCTCAGGTTGGCTAATTGATGTTTCTTACTTCTTGATAAGTTACAACTGGTATTCTTTTGGACAACCTTTTCATTATAGTAACACCTAAATGTGATTTCCAGAAAGCTGCAGAAGTTACTAGGTTGGAGACCAGATTCATCAGTGGCTGTTCTGGCACCATGTTCTGATTAATCTATTGATAAAATGACTGTCATTGGTTAATGAGCTGTGTGTTCTCATCATTTTAGCATTTCGAGATGTGAATTTGTAAAAATGTTTTGCATTGTACTTGAGAGCAGAAATCTAGTCAAGTTAACTCTATTAACAAGGTTAAATCTATACATGTAACCTTTTTCTAACATAAGACTAAGGGATAGACTGTTGATTTAACTTCTGCGTGTATAATTAACATACGCTATTGAAACCCAATTACTTCCATTTTTCAACACTTTGTTTTTCACAAGTAATGATTGGCTCTCTGTTTTTACCTTTGTTAATGTATGCATTATGATCAGATCTAAGCCACTGTGCATTTATGTCTGATTTCTTTCTTTCATAGGCACATGGTCCAGAAATGGTTGCTGACACTGTGCGTCACAGACAGCCCATGCCAGAGAGACCACCCTACTCCTTCATGGCCATGATCCAGTTTGCCATCAACAGCACAAAACTCAAGAAGATGACACTCAAGGAGATTTACACCTGGATCGAGGATCATTTCCCTTATTTTCGAGAAGTGGCCAAGCCAGGCTGGAAGGTACATGGTTTGCTGTCTGTAGAAAAATACCATGGTTAAGTTTTTTAAAATCTTATTACTATCTTTTTTTTAGTTTATTTGTTTTCCGGTGTCTTACATTAAAATACCTGTCCTACTTGAAAATGCTTCTAAGAAATATAAGCACACATGTAAAGAAATAAAATTACAGAATAATTTCTATATTAAAGCAAATTAAT
>OMLC01103336.1:3495-14940 GCA_900302585.1 Regalecus glesne | reverse complement strand
ATAGGAGAGCCAACACGTCGGGTCAGGACTCTACAGTCTCCACCATCTACAGACCAGTGGACACTCTGTCAAAGATGAGGATGTTCACCTCCTTGATAGGGAGGAACGCTGGTTTGAAAGGGGGGTTAAAGACCATCTATGTGAAGAGGGAACCACCATCCTGAACAAAGGTGGGGGTCTGAGAGTCCATGTGTCATCATGTGACAATGCTGTGATTGGTCCTATTCCCCAGTCCTCTGTGAATAGTCCTCATGACCACTGAATGTCCAGCCAATGAGCAGCTCTCATATGAAGCCAGCCTTTAGTGGTGTGGTATCACTGTGTTGTTGATCAGGGTGGGGATGCTGCAGTCAGCTCACACTCAACATGTCTCCTGGAGGAGAGAGGACACGTCTCTGGATAAACTTCTGATCCAGTTGAACTGATTCACCTTCTCTGTGACAAACATTAGGATGTTACTCGTTGATTTTAGGTTTCCTTTTAATACCGTTATCCCCAATAAACTGGTGGACCAACTAAAAACCCTTGATTTGGTCCCTCACTCTGCTTATGGATAATGGATTTTCTCACTAACAGACCACAGAATGTTAGAACGGGCAATCACACATCTTTGACCCTCATCCTGAACACAGCTCCACTGCAGGGCTTATTCCATTCCTCTTCACTCTCTTCATCCATGACTGCACTTCGATCATAGTGAGACTGATATCCAGCAACAGGGAGACACACCACAGAGAAGCTTCTGGGTCCCCAGCCATGGTGGCTCAGCAGTAGAGCAAGCCCCCTCAAATCAGGTGTATTGGGCTCGTATCCTGCTGCATGGTTCGGTAAATGTGAGGCACTCACTGCAAAATATTTTGAGTGGTCGCTAGAGTAGAAAAGTGCTATATAAGAACAAGTCCATTTACCATCAGCATTCCAACGATAATCTGGTTCTGAACACCACAAAAACCAAGAGGATCATTGTGGACAACAGGAGATCCATCCACACAAGCCCCCTCTCCACATACATGTGAGGAGGTAGGGGTCAAGGGTCAACAAGAGCCATCCATTTAACAAGAGACCTCTCATGGTCCCTTAACACCTCCCTACTGGTGCAGAGAGCTCACCAGAGGCTTTTCTCCCTAAGAGAACTCAGACAGGCCAAACTTCATTCTCAGCTCCTAGTGAACAGCACCACAGAGAGCCTCCTCTGCTGCACTGGCACACACCAGAAGGACCTGGTCCAGGTGGTCAACCTGGAATAGAAGATAGGGAGAGCTGTGCTCCCAAACCTGGACAGTGTATACGGTCTACATAAGAAGCAAAATCAGTAGGGACCCAACCCACCCAGCTCAGTCTGTCCCCTTGGTATCAGGGAAGAGATGTGGGGCCATCAAAGTCCAAACTAACAGACTGAAGAGTCGCTTCTTCCTTAGAGCTACTCTTCAGCCTCCATCACACATTATATTGATCCCCTTCATTCACCTTATTTTTCTAATCTCTATTACTGATCTTGCTTTTTTTGCTTGTTATTCTGCAGCAACTGGTTTCTAAGTTACCAAAACTTATGTCCTTGTATGCCTACAATGACAGTGACACGGTAAAGCTCAGTGGGTAGAGCGATCGTCTGCCAATCAGGTTACAGGTTTGCTCCTCGGTCCTGCATACAGCATGTTGAGGTGTCCTTGAGCAAGATAGTGAACCCCTAACGGCTCCCCGGGCGCCACATGTTGGCTGACCAGTGCCCCTATACAATAGGATGGGTTAAATGCAGAGAATTCCAAATTTACCCTTGTGGGACTGATGAGGGAACAATTCATCTATTTATTTATCCAAGTGTTTCAGTCTCAATCAATCTGCATGACGAAGACTTTCTTCAGAAGCTCACCTACTTGGCTGGCATCTTTTCCGTTTTGAATTGACTGAATTTTGAGTCTGCAAGGAGTCAGTGTTAACTTATTCAGCGTAGAAGACAGAAGCTATGGCTCTGGACATGCTGTGTGAGTGGGGATACACTCCTGAGTTTCCCTACACTTCACACGTTAATGGAGGCCAACAATGTAGACATGTGAAAAGTCTAATAATTGAACACCTACTCACAGCAGCTAAAGAAATACCTCCCAACTATGGACACATCTCAGATGTAGATTCACAACCCATTTGAAGTTTCTCTCCCAGTCCCACAGCTCTCAGTCTAAGAGCATGAGCAGCTGATTGACCTATCATCATCATCTGATGGAGCACTGCAGTACCACCTCAAACATTTGAATTTTTGACCGAGGCAGTGAGACCATACCCAGTCCTGGCAAAGCAAGCCTTAAAGGTTTCAATGCCCTTCATCACAACTTATCGATGTGAGGCTGGTTTCTCTGCACTGAACCAGTGAAAACTAAATATTAGCAAAGACTAGACACTGTTAAGAAAGATTTGAGGCTTAAATTCTCTAACTGTCTTCAATTGTGCCAAACATTGGAAAGGTTTGTGTAGAGATCTAGGATCACCCTTCGCATTGGACATGTTAAGAGTTGAGTCCTACCTAATTAGGAAACACATCCATCTCTGATGCATGATGTATCTCTGAACAAATTCATATCTGCTTTGGGTGATCAGAGCCTCAATTCATTTTGAAGGCATTCAGAGTTTTATCTTAATATGTCTGGTTTGTGACATGATCACGAAAGACACATTTCAATGGTGGTACCACTATAATACCCCAAAACTGCTGACAGAACTATAATACTCATATTTAATAGGTACTCACAGCGCCATCGTAAGTCAAAGCTTCTTTTAGGGATTCCAAGTCGTCAAACTCTACATAACAAAAACCTGAAATGAAACCACAAATGTGATTAAACTACAGTTCATCTCATCCAGAACCAAAATTAACCCAAAGGAAGCATGTAGAATTTCAGGGTGGCATGTTTCCATTTAGTCAGAGTAGGAGAATAAATCATTGACTGGAGAAAAAGAAAATGTGAGAGAATGAGTGAATGACTTTCTTCTAATACACTCATCTGAGGAGCATTGTGCTTTGTGATTGGCTGGTAGGGATGCCGCAATATCATAGCCAACATTTACAAATAGGCAAGTCATGAAGAAATCAATGGTATACTTATTAGGGTCTGCAGGCATTTGTTTTCATACATGGAAGGACTGAGCACGTCTGACTAAGACTCTTTAATGACTTCAATCCTTTGGTTCATGTTTCAAATAGTAATGCAGATGATTTTCTTAGCACTTTGTTACTAAGGGGATTTTCAAGTACATGTTTGACTGTTTGACCTTTGAACTTGTCTGTTTCTTTGTCTCTGACGAGGCGAACACTGCGGACACTGAGATCTTTGAAGATAGCGTCAATGTCTCCCTGGACAGTGATAAAGGGCAGGTTGCCCACATATGCTGTGTACGGTGGCTCTGTCGGCAGCTCCTTCTGCTTCCGGGGCCCACCAGGCCCGCCCCCACCACGTGGTCTGAAAACACAAGGCAATATGGGATCAGCGGGGAACAAATTCATTGAGTGAATCAGCAGTGCTCCCTACGCTCTGTAGTGCCACATCAAAACCCGTCCCTGGCCTCCTGTCCTTGCAATGTGCAGGATTATCATCTTGCTTACTGCTGAGCTGTTGGCACATCAGCCACAACTTGTTTGTAGTCCCAGAAATCTGTGTCAACCGGCCCGTTTCTCACTTCCTCCTACATCCGATTATATCACACCACTTTTAACTGAAACATTGACTGTGTGGCACAACCACCTCATCACCATTACCTTTCAATAGGAAAGATTCAAAATGGTAATTGTCAGTCCGGCTGTCCACTCGTGTGAAATTCCTTGGCTGGGAGACTCCCATTACAGTACAGATATAAAACTTATCAAAGGAAATCATCAAGAGGGGAGAGTGCTCAACAAATTAGTGAACTAACCCAGTAATTCAAGTGATTTCTTTCAACCTCGATCAGTAAAAACTTGTTTCATGCTTCACGCAATCATTAGCTGCCAAGTGAGCCCAACGGCAAAGAACATTTGAAGACATCCATCCATGACTTCTGTTGCCTTAAATCCCGTTACGTACTTGACGTGCACAGCTTCTAGAGAGAGAATGGGTTAATGAGGTACAATAGAGAGTGTATACAGACTAGGTCATCGGTAAGAGGGCTGTGGTCGCTCAGTGGTAGAGCGTGTGTTTGGGGAACTGACAAGCCAGAGCCAGGAGGTTTGAATCCATCGCAGGGCATCAGAAAGGGCATCTGGCATTAGACCCTCAAGCTCCCCATCTAAGTCCTAGTCTCCCCCCCCCCGCAACGTGGGGACTAATCGTAACAGATAAAGCAGATGTGTGCATTGGACCTGGCTTTAAACAGACCGCTGTTAGCCCAACGCATGTCTTTTTCCCCCGACGTCTTTTCTTTCTGTTGCTTGTAAATGGACTCAAATAGAGCTTCTCTAGTCTAGCGACTACTCAAATTGCTTCACAATGAATGCCTCACATTTACGGATGCCCACAGGGGTATACCAGCCCGCTACATTCAACTTGGAGGCATGCATTCAACCACTGAGCCGCTGTGGTAGAGGATTCCTTCAGTTTGGCCTTTTCCTTAAAGAAGGCACCATTCTTTCCCATGGAAATGGCAGCTGCTGATGTCTGGCTGTGCTGAGGTTTCCAATTTGACCATGCTTGTGCTGTGGGATGATATTGATTGATGGATATTTGGCATAAAGCTTTAGTTTAATTATGACGGCATTTCCCTTTGTTTTTTACTTAACGCGTGTTCTAGGGTGAAGCATTCATCCAAACAGTCAAATAACAGCTTTCCGATGCTCAAGACATCATACAGGCTTCCACTTATGGGGGGGGCTTCATCAAAGATGGATTTGCTTGATAAGTTTGAGTCTTCTATCAGGTGTTCCCTGGAATATTCTTCATGATGGCAGGGGGATGATTGCTTTCTCTATGGACATATTGTAGTGTGATATTGGGCTTCCTGGTCTTAAGCAGTCAGACATATTGATTACTTAATCACCTGGAAAATCCTCTCAAAAGAAAAAGGCATGTTAAACAAATAGAAAAATGTGTAACCTATGTTTGTCATGATAGCTGAGTGGTAGAGCGCACATCAGGAACCAACAAGCCAGATGTTATGGGTTTGAGCCCACCGCAGGGCATCAGGAAGGGCATCTGATCTCATTATGAATACTGTGGGATGGTCTGTAGTGATGCTGCCTGTCTGTCTGCCTGTCTGTCTGCCTGTCTGTCTGCCTGTCTGTCTCCTGACTCTGGAGATGTAGAAGTCTGGAATGGAGGACAGGTTGGTACCAGAGACTTTCTCTACAGACCTGACTGTGTGTTGAAGTCTGTCCCTGTCCTGTGTGGAGGCTGATCCAGACCAGACAGTGATGGAGGAGCAGAGGACAGACTGGACCACTGCAGTGTAGAACTGAACCAGCAGCTCCTGAGGCAGGAGGAACCTCCTGAGCTGATGGAGGAGGTTCCACCTGAGGAGGTTCTGATGGAGGACCTCTGCTGAGCCTCTCTGGTGACTGTGTCTATGTTGGGTGTCCACCTTAGGTCCGAGTACACTGTGGAGTCCAGAAATCTGGAGGTTTACACCACAGACACTATTGAACATGTTGATGGGGGGCAGTGTTGAGACCTGTCATCTCCACAATTTTGAGCATGTTCAGCTCCAGGTTGTTGTGGCTGCACCAGTGGGCAGCTGTTCAACCTCAGGTCTGTAAGCAGACTCGTCACCATCTGCCTAATGTTAACCAGTTCCACTCAAGTAAAAAACATTGGGTTTGAGTCAGATTTGACATACAGAAAATTAAAGAAAAATAAGAAACATATCAGAGAGCACTGGACTGAGACTATCATCCACAGTGCCATCTTGAATCTTGATGTTCTTCGTGTTTGAAATGTGCTTTAGAAATAAAGTTTTACAACACAGACAGATAGAAGCATTGATGTTCACCTCATGCTGGTTGAACTGGAGCAGGATGTACATCTGCAAAGTGGAGACATTTAAAGTCCAACATCCAAACTGGAGCTCAGCATGACCCAACCAAGTCCACTGTAGTCGTCGAGGCTTACTGTGTGGCAGACCATATACACACTGACCTGGATAAACACACTCACACACACACACACACACACACACACACACACACAGAGTATTCCTTTAAAAAGCTAGCATGAACCATTGCCCTGGTCCAGAATCAGTCAATCCAACAAAGCCTTGGAGTTCTTACTTCATTCATTATCATGAGATTAAAACAGTGGTTCAGAGACATTCTCAGGGAGCATAAACCTCTTAAAGATAACTAGCAAACTTAGTTCATAAATACAACAAACAGAATGATATGACAGTAAAAAGTATTAAAGCTATGTGGATGACTATTAAAAAACGGCACCCATAACCCTGAAAGTTTGAGTGCCTTGCTCTATAGCCACGGTACTGACTGTGTGTGTAGAAGTGGGTAAATTGGGTCAAATAGTTGCAGAGCCGGGAAGGAAAATGTGAAGTGGGGTCAGCGAGGTAACAGGGGTAGGAAATGCTCCAGCACCGCGGTGACAAAACCAGAACCTGGACCTCACTTTCTTCCTCTGCTTCTGCAGAATCCTCCTCCTTCATCTACACAGCAGAGAAGGACACATCAGTTAATAGATAATGCAATAAATACATAAAAAATAGTGATGATGAAATAATGGAAAAGAGATGATGTAATGACAGCAGTGATGACATAATATTAGAGCAGAGCAGTCTGAGAGCTGCCGACCTGCTGCTCATCATTGTCATCTTGCAGGCTGTTATCCAGCTGCTGGAGGTGAAAGAGATGGAACTCCTGCTGAAGTTCTGTAGATTCTGTCAGGTTCTTCAGCATCTGCTGAGGATATCGGCTTGGGAAACAGCTCCCTATCTGCTCCACTACTGCCCTCTCCAACCACAAACTCCCCAGACCCAGCAACCGGTCACCAAGATAGTATCTAAGATGCAGAGGAGAGATTTCACATTCAATCTTCATTTGGGTTTAGGGAAAGCAACTCAACTCCATAAAACTCTCCTAATAGAAAGGATTAGTTTGAAGAAAGCTGAATAAACTACCATGCTTTATCTTTGGAACTTTGTGAAGTGTGTATTATTTTGGTCTTTAGTGTTTTCTGTGGCGCATACCGGTAAAAATGTTCGAAAGTGTTAGCTAATTCCAGACCAGACAGGAACAACATGGGTTCCAGGAACTGCTGCAGATGGTCTGGGGTCACCATGCTGAAAGGGGCCTCCCTGCTCTGCTGGATCATTTGATCTATGTATTGAGCAAAGCGCTCGGTCACCTACACACACACGGACACGCATACACACACGCACGCACACACAGACACACACATGCATACGGACACACGCACACACACACACTATGACCCCAGATAACATAACCTCAGAAAACTCCAGACTGTGCAGTATGCAGAAATTATCCATTTGTGATGTTAATTTATTCTCAATATTGTATTTTAAAACATTTCATAGTCAAATTCAAAGCAGTTGTGTAAACTGAACATTTTACATTTTTTATCAAAGGTTTGTATTGATAGATAATTCCAAATACCATCTCATTTTTGTGAAGTACTGCTTTATTCTGTTCTATTCTAATATGTCAGATTCATGTCCTTGTTGAGTATCCCACCAAGAATAATTCTGAGTTTGTGTCCAACCTTATTTTTCTGCTAGCAAGAATGAAGTTGAAAATAGAGAGATTTAACAGGAATCTGGATTCCCCTTGAGTAGTGTACCATATCAATATTTCCATCTGGTGGTCAGGATGACTTACATGCATAGCTCTGAGGATGGAGAGCTGCAGCAGAGCTGAAGAGAATCCTTGACGCAGAGCCAGGACGAATGCTGTCTGCTGGCCAAATAATTCCTCCATTGCATTCTTCAATCGCAAGTATAAGGTCCTATACCGCTCCACAAAGTCAGGGAGACTACAACTGGAGTCCAGAAACTTCTTTACCTGGGACATGAGACAAAGTGTGAGAGTCTTAAATTCCAATATATCTTGATATCCTGATAACAAAACCATAAGGACACTGAAATGTGTGACATAAATGATCATCTGAATAACGTGATCTGTGAGTGTTCTTGTGTTGTCAACTAGAAGAATGTACTCAATAGAGTACAGATCTCTTGCCAGGCAAATCTCCCCTTCTCCAGTGCTCGGACATGAGTGAAAATCCAGTTATTAGCTAGAATTAGCTTTCAGTTGTGGTATAACAGCTTTTTCAAAGGATTTGAATCACTGCAACCACAAGAGGTCTTGGAGATTTCAAAATAGTTATTATCATGTCATATCATGGACAATCGCTTGTCTTAAATTGGGTTGCATATCTGCTGGTGCCTATCCCAGCACTCACAGGGTGGAAGGCAGAGACAGACCCAGGGCAGGTGTGAAGCATTAAGGTCAGCTTGCTTACTAGCAGCCTGTAGTGGATCTTAACCTGCATTCTCTGGCTTGTTAGTTCCTGAAGTGTGCACTCTACGACTCACCCATACAAAGAGATTATATATTATCTGAACTGTACCAATATAACAGGAAAATAACACTTTAGAAAAAAATAGGTCCAACTTAAGAGTGTCATACCTGGAGCTCTACCACCCCCTGCCAACAGAGGGCGATCCCTGCGATGCTGCTGGTTTTCTTCACCTTTGGCTTGGCTGAGGATGTGGAGGGAGAAGGGGCTGTTGTGGAATCTTTGTTTTTCCCCTCTTTGCCATCTGGAGAAGAAATGTAAGATCAGTTCCTGAATGTAAGCGGTTTCATTTAAATTTAATGGGTATGGAACAAAGAATGATAACAGCTACACACTGAAAGAAAAAGTTGCTGCAGTCCTTTGCAATCTACAAAAATAGTTCCAAACAGGTCAATCTCGAACCAAACAGATGAAAGTATATACAAGTAATAAAAGAATTAGATGCAAAGCCTAAAAAAAGAAAATTTAATATAGAATTTAATTAATATATATATGTCATCCAGACATCTGATTATAGATTTGTCATGGTGGTACCATTTTTATACCCTTTAAAACCAGTAATAAGCCTTGCCTTCCACCACTAAAAAGGGCCATTCAGCTGTCACATACAGAAAAATGTGGAACACAACAAACATCTTCTGCCTTCTTTCTTTTATCCAAGGTGCTTGGGAGGTTGTACTACTTTGTGTCTATTGTTACCAAACAACGAAATGCTGTTGATGCAATGATCTAAATTATCACAGCATGAAATAATAAAGGATTCCCTTACCAGTCCCACAAGGGGAAATGTGGATTTCTCTGCATTTTTGACCCAACCTATTATATAGGAGCAGTGAGCTGCCAACATGTGGCGCTCGGGGAGCATTTAGGGGTTAAGTGTCTTGCTCAAGGACACCTCGACATGCTGTATGCAGGACTGGGAATCGAGCCTGCAATCATCCGATTGCCAGGCGACCACTCTACCCACTGAGCTATGCCGCCCCTGAAATGTGATGAACGGTCCATATCACAAGCAGTCTATGGTTATATGTTGATTTAGGCATTTCATAGGGAACACTCATAGTAATCTAGCTAGCAATAATCATCCAGCCATTATCAACTGCTTGTCCAAAGTTGGGTTGTGGGGTCATGCTGGAGCCTATCCCAGCATTCATTAGGCAAAAGGCAGGAAAGTACCCTGGACAGGTCACCATCACAGGACTTGAGCAGTTAGGGGTCATTATTCAAGGACACTTCAACACACTTTCTCCAGGGGTTGGGAATCAAAGCACCAATCCTTCGATTACTAGACGACCAGCCTACCTCCTGAGCTACGTGGCCCCCTAAACTATCTTAATTAAGAAAAAAAGTCAAAACCAAGATAAATGGTCTTCCCCTATCGCAAATCCCCCACAGTAGCCTTACTGCTAGATTTGTCCTTAGACAGAAAGGGTGAAGCAAGTGGAACAGATTGGTTAATTCTTGTCGCATAACCTGCACTGTGCTTGCTGCATTTGAACAAGTTGAGTTTTCCATCTTGGAGCTCTCTAGATGCACCCGATGAAACAAACATGTTACAACAAATGCATGCCATGATGTTGTCACTTTCAATTCTGAATGTGTCACAATTGAGACAAATAAATGTGTACATCCTCTCCGAGGAACCATCACCTTATGGTGGTGGAGAGGTTTGAGTGTCTGTATAAACCTGAGAGCTGTGTTGTCTGGAACCTAGTGCTCCTGGTAGGGTCTCCCATGGCAACCTGGACTCAGGTGAGGGCTCAGACTAAGAATGGTTCAAGAAGACCCCATGAAGCATCAGGAAAGAAATGATGCTACCCTGCCAGGAGGAAGCCTGGGGTCCTTGTCTGGAGCCAGCCTCAGGACAGACCCGGTAAACCCAAACGTATAGTGCAGGTGAACTGGGAACACTGGGAGGAGGACTCTGTCAAGAAGACCTTCAACTCCCACCTACAGCAGAGCTTTTCTGGCATCCCTGTAGAGGTTGGGGACATTGAACCAGAGTGGGTGATGTTCAAAGCTTCCATTGCTGTGAGCTGTGGTCTCAAGGTCATAGGTGCCTCAAGGGGTGGTAACCCACCAACACCCTGGTGGACACCAGCAGTTAGGGAAGCTGTCTGACTGAAGAAGGAGGCCTTCTGGGATGGGTTGTCTTGGGAGACGGTTGCAAGGTACAAACAGGCCCAAAAGGACGGGAGTTTGGAGTTTGGAGAAGGACTTTAGGTCAGCACCAAAGAGCTTCTGGAAAACCATCCAGCACCTCAGGAGGGGAACACGGGGGACTGTCCAAGCTGTTTATGTGAAGGATGGGATGCTGTTGAGCTCAACTGAGGAGGTAATGGGATGATGGAAGGAACACTTTGAGGACCTCCTGAACCCAACTAACCCACCCTCTAGGATAGAGACAGAGCTGGAAGATGATGGAGGATCAACATCAATTTCCCTGGAGGAGGTCACTGAGGTAGTCAAACATCTCCACAGTGGTAAAGCCCCAGGGATTGATGAGATCCATCCAGAGATGCTGAAGGCTTTGGGTGTTGAGGGACTGTCATGGATGACACGTCTCTTCAACATCAGGTGGAATTCCGGGGTAGTGCCTAAAGAGTGATCGACAGGGGTGGTGGTGGTCCCAGTGTTGAGACAGGGGTGGTGGTCCCAGTGTTCAGACAGGGGTGGTGGTCCCAGTGTTCAGACAGGGGGTTCAGAGACTGTGTGGTAATTACAGAGACATCACATGACCCAGCCTCCCTGGGAAAGTCTACACTAAATCTGACACCATGGTTCTCAGCAGGACACCAGAGGATGGTCCACTCTGAGTAGGGAATGAGTCCTGACCCCAAGTGAGGGAGTTCAAGTCTCTCAGGGTCTGGTTCTCCAGTGAGGGGAAGATGGAGCATGAGTTGGACCAGAGAATCAGAGCTGCTGGAGCAGTACTGAGCTCACT
>OMLC01103335.1:2190-15650 GCA_900302585.1 Regalecus glesne | reverse complement strand
AAAGACTCTGAGGGTATTTTGTTAATGCACCCAAGAGAGACAACATGTGACATGTTAATATAGTTTGAATCCCAGCTGCACCGTACCTCCAACCACAGCCAGAGGTCCATAGTTAGTGGGTCATAACTGGCTAAGCCTCACATGGGTATAAGGGTTAGGTTGGATAAAGTATTGTGGGTTCACTAGTGTCCCCCTCTGGGTGGTCCAGGCCTCTTGGTTAAGTGAAGGGAAAGTACTCTGCTTCATTCTCCTCTGACGGCCAAGCACTGTGCTTTCCCCACCAGACCATGATGTGTGGACTAGTGAGGGCTAGTGGTCATGTGACTTGGAGGAGACACATGCTACCACTTCCTCCTTCCTGTTGATGTTCTAGAGGGGATCAGAGCAGATCCAGCAGTAGGACACTCGGGTGGGAAAAAAGCTGAGCCAAAGAGGGGAAAAAAGAGCCATCTACAAGCTGCTGAACACTCACCACCCATGAGTTTCTGACTTTTTCAGCAATAAAGTTGATGAGATATCAAACAAAATTGGTTCCTCGACACCAGCTAATCCTGCAGTTTCAGTCCTGTGAAATGTATTTTTATATAATGAATCATCAATAGTTCTGCTTTTACAGCTTTTGGGAATATCTCTCTTGACAGTTTGACTAAGCTTGTGTCAGCTTCTTAACCAACTATCTACCTACTGGATCCTTTACAAACAACCCTTTTTAAAGACCTGTGACCATTCCTGGGATCTACAATACTAGACATTGTTAATCTATCACTTACTACTGGCACTGTTCCCAGCAGTTTTAAGATAGCAGTGGTCAAACCTTTTTTTAAGAAACCACACCTTGATCCAGAGTCTCTGAAAATCTATTGCCTAGTCTCTAACCTCCCATTCTAAAGTATTAGAGTTGTGCATTGACACATTTTGACCCACATAGAAAAAAACTACTTATATGAGCCCTTTCAATCCACCCTAACCCTAACCCGTCACTCCACTGACACTGCTCTAACTGGAGTGGTAAATTACCTGTTAGCCATAGACTCTGATTGAACCTCTGCGCTTCTTCTACTGGACCCCAGTGCAGGCTTTGACACTGTTAATCACAGTATATTAATTGATAGAATAAATAGTATTTTAGGCGTCTCTGGCTTAGCTCTCTCTTGGCTTAAGTCCCATTTATCTGGAAGTAAGCCCTGTGTCTGTTATAATGACATCACATTGGACTTCACCAATGTTAAATATGGCGTACCACAGGGCTTGGTTCTTGACCCTTAACTCCTCTCTTTAAATTTCACCTCTTGGCCAAATTATTCGTAGTCATGGAATTAATTTCCATTGCTATGCAGATGATACTGAGCTATATATGCCTATTAAAGCTAGTAATCCTACTCAACTGACTAATCTGGAAGCCTGCTTGGCTGCTGGGAATGTCACTAAATTTCCAAATCTTTTAACTTTGGGCAAACCAAGGAGTCCTGTATTTTGAGAGCCGTGAGCTCAAGATGGAACGTAAAAGGTAAAAGGAGATCTGAAAGAAATGATAGGGCTAGATTCATTTCAGAGTTAGGTGGCGGCATAGCTCACCGGGATTTTCAAGGGAATTATTCCTTATCCAATGTGAGGGTCTAAGGACAGGATGTTGTGTTCATTTAAAATACACAGAGGAAAATTGTTAATTTTTGATAATGGGCTATACCAATAAAATTGACTTGACGTGTTTGGAGATTTGCCAGGCTGCTAGAATCTGTGGGTTTTAGCGGCTGGTATGACTGTTGTCAGCATGATATTAAATATCCTAACCATAAGGCAGCATGTAAAGATAGAGAACAGAAGGGGGCCAAGAAATGATTCTTGAGAGATAACTGAGCCACTAGGGAAGTTGTTACACAGAACAGAAAAGCACAACACTGATGCAATATAAGGATCTAGTGTCCTGACACCATCTGCACTGATGTAGTTGGCTACTTTTTAAACTTACTAGTATGTCTCATACTGACACATGCCAGTTAAGTCACAAGTAGCTCACCTGGACATCTGGGTAATAACTTTTAATTTGCATTTTTGTCTGTGCTTTCAAATATGTGGTTTAGGCAATTGGATAAAGTTGAACTTGGTGAAACACATCTGAAAAATAGTGTTCATGTGCCACATTAGATGTCATTGTAAAACAATAGTTCCATACCCAAATTTCCTATATGATGCAGTCCTTCAAACAATCTTATAACTAATATACATGTCAGGTCAAATGTATTTGTATCCCATTATCATAAATATACTTCAGTGAGCTTTACAGAAATAAAACACCCTGTCTTCAGACCCTCATATCAGATAAGAAACAACTCTCACAAAACCCAAAACTTTAACTGTAAGAAAAAATAGCAAGAAACCTCTGGGAGAGCAACAGCGGAGGCATCTCTCTCCCAAGCCAGACAAATCTGCAAATTGTTTTATTGTATACATCATCCATTGCTCGCCTGTCCATCTTGGGAGAGAGATCCCTCCTCTCAGATGTGAGGGTTTAAGGACAGGATGTTGTATTACTGTAAAACACACAGCCAAAAAAATAGATTGGTCTTAATTAGGACAAATATCTAGAGCTCAGATTGAGAATTCACGATTAAGAGTTTCTGCAAACAACAAAGATTCCAGAAGTGGTCTATGCAAAATAAAATGAATAGTCCACGAAGATTGACGTTAATGGATTCAAGTCATAGGGTTTCATAACTCGGTGGGTAAAGTGGTCATCTGGCAATCGGAAGGCTGCAGGTCCTTGGTCCTGCAGAAACCATGTGGAGGTGTCCTTGAGCAAGACACTGAAGCCCTAACTGCTCCCTGAGCTCCATATGGTGGCAGCTCACTGCTCCTATATAATCGGATGGGTTAAAATGCAGAGAATTGCAAATTTCATTTTGTGGGACTTATAAGGGAATCTAAAATTTAAAAATTATAAAGTGCTAAAATTTAGAGCATATTTAGAATTATTGAACACACTCATTAAAACCCAGTAATCAACTTCAGTCTACTGACAGTCCTGTACAGCACTCCATGGACCTTTTCATACGGGATCTATAAACACACACACAATAAGGTTTTATCCACTACAGGGTTTGCTACATTTTCAACTGCACAGTTAATTCTACCGTGCTAACTAAACATGACACGGTGATGTTAGAAAGGAGTGGGAACGGTGGGGTTTCAAGTTCAGCCTGTCTTGACTTTAAAGAGTGCATATTCACAATTCCTACCACCACAAGGAGGAGAGTGTGAGCGACAAGTTAGCCAACTCCATGTGACGGTTTGGCAGTCAGTCAGCTATCACACAGGGCAGTCAAACTGTAATATAACAAATTCAGTTGGCTGATGTAAAAAAAGAAAAGAAGAAGAAAGAAGCCTGTGTTCTTTAACCCACAGTAAATAAAACCACCACACTCCCGCCAGAAGATCTAGTGAGGCTACAACAGAATACCCATGAAGAAGGTGGTCATGTGAGATGCAGGGCAGACTGAAATAATGCCAAATCACCACCATGGAGGAACAGTGAGCAGGTGTCATACCAATACCAGTGCTGGGCCTACTCACCTTTGTCGTCTGTTTCTCCCTCATGATGATTCTGGATAACAGCACCACCCATATTGGCATTGTGGCTTTGACTGTGGAACAGCAAGATTAAGATGATCACGATACGCACAACTTTGTTCCACTGAAGGGGTGGGATCAGAAAAGTTCTTATTTGTGTTGTTACAGTGGGAAAAATAAGTTCAATTATTTCCATTATTAAAATTTCATGCCTAGAAGGTGCATTACACTTGTCACCACCAGGCCCAACGTTGTGGGTTGGATACGGATCTAGATGGAGCTTGGAGGATTAAGGCCGGGTCCCCTTCCTGACGCCCCGTGGTGGGTTCGAACCCGCAGCCTCTGGGTGGGCAGTTCCTAAGCCGCGCTACCCACTGAGCCCTACTTTACTCCTGCCAATGTTTAATTCTGCTGCTCCAACATGTCCAAAACAAATAACACGGAATAGGAAACAGAGCGACAGCCATGCCAACAAATAACAGTCGATATGTGTGATGGGTTTAAGAGGATGCAAGTGTTACGAGGGGACAACGAGGAGTGAAGTCAACCTTCGGTTAAGACCAGCCTTGAAGCCTTCTACAAGAGAAGCACTTCTACACCCTCATCAACTATTTACCAGTGTCACATTTCACGATCCTCTCACTACGACACTAAAATGCGGTTAGACCAACACTGGGTTGAGGATCAGAATAGCATTCTGTTGGGGAGTGTAAATCAATCCATGGTTTCCGTGTTTAGTCACTAATACAACACAACACGCATTCAATTGAGGACATGAAAGTTCTACCCGTCAGCAATATGAAACCATTAGCTAGAAACATGGCTTGCCACAACACATAAAAGTGGACAAACACGGTTTAGTCCCGCAGACTTGTGAAGTCAAGATTGTCTCAATGTGATCCAATACATTGCGACAATCTTGACTTTCACAAGCTAGGACACGGACCCTCCCCCCAAACCTAAATTCAATACGTTTGACATGCTAGCCCTCAAGCGTAGCAACTCATCATTTGGAAGTCACAAGCTGTCCATTGTCGATTATGGAAGCCCACACATCAGTAATTTGTAACCTACCGCAAATACCCCTTTCTCTACAAGGCACCAAACCAAGTCTCCGCCGAAATGCCAAAGTAGGCGGAGAGCGACCAAGCTAGCTAAACTAGCTAGCATTAGCTGAACTAGCTATCATCAGCTGGCGCACAGGAGCACACCGCTGAACTTACACGGCCCATGTTCATTCACGTAACCCCCCTCTGTATCATCTCTCTTACCCGTGTGAGCGTAGGACACCGGTACTTTCCATATACTGAAGTGAGCAGAGACGGACGCGAAGTATTTCCCAAAAGCCAGCGGCAGGATATACCACCGGTAGTATCTGTGAGGCAGCTCTGTTTTTGGGACTCCCCATGCCCGCAGCAACGGCGGCAGGAACACCACGATGGACAGTATATGGAACAGCGATACGGTGACAGGATACGGGAATCCATTGAGGATGATTTTGTTCACGATGTTGCCTCCTGAACTGACTGTATACCAGCACACGCACAGGAAGAATATCCGGATCCCTTCTCTGAGAGGGGGACGCTCCGCCGTAGCCATCTTCCAGCTCAGTCACCGGCGGTGTGCGACGTCAGTTGGCGCAGGGTGGGCTGGTCGTCAAAGTGAGACGTGGAGCGAACTTTACGTCACTTCCGTCCACCCTGAGTGACACTCCCCTTGGATCAACAGTGAGACTCACACCGAGGGCTGCGTCTGTCCGTCCGGCTGAGCAACCACGGCCAAGTCTCAGCCACAAGTCATTCACGCTGTTACATGTCCTTACACTTGTTGGCTGGATGTAAGAATGCATAAAAAGACTTGCAGGTCATTGAGGCTGCACACTCGCCAAGTCAAAACTCAAACGAGAACCTCCTCACGTCAATGCGAAGTGTGCTCAGATCCGCCGAGGGAAGCAGTCGCTGTGAAGTTGTGTGCGTGTCTTGGACTAGTTCATGTGAGGACGCACTGAGCCAAGGGCTGAGGTTTAACACAAACCTGAAAACAGACGAGCCAGGCACACGTTCTGCATTTTTTATTAACACTTATCAACATGTCCGCTCAAAAGGACTAAGTAGCAAATATGTTCACTTCTGCATTCAACAGAACACAAAAGGCTTATTTCTGTACATTCACTAAGGCTCCGTTTTTAGGGAAAACACAGGTTTCCATAAGGCAAACAATATCTAAAGGAATGGTATTGAGTACATTTTCCAGCATTACTGTTTATTTTTCAGTGACTCCCTCACAATGTAAGGTTGCAATCTTTTAGCATCAACCAATTGCCCTTTCAAAGGATGTTTTATAACCTAAAAACACAGAGAAGGAGAAGGCAAACAAAACAGTTGAGATCCCATTATCAAAATGTGTGATCAGGATGGTTTTCTGTGTCAGTATGAGAGCAGCCTGGGATACTGCTGTGGCATTATCGGATGTATCTAAGTGACAGAGGTCATGACACGATAAACCGAGACAAAAGGGTGTAACTCTCAACATGGAATACCAAAATGTAGAGACATCCTTAGTCGAAACTCACACGGAATGGCCACACCCGTTCTCCTCCTTACCAGCTCTGTGTCCAATCTGGCTCAATACATGACCCTCTTTATTTGAATGGGAAAGAATTTTCCATAACCGCTTGGCAGAATTTGATAATCTGTTGTGACTTGACTCACAGGCAAAAGAGCCTCATGCATGTTTCTTACAGGTACCATTACTACCTCATATGCCATCATACATCCACTTCAAACAGTCTCTTGAATTGTTAGTGGCCACTCATTTTGGAATGTATCTGGACAACCAAGCGTCACTAAATAAAATCATTCTGAAACTTTTGAAAGAGAAAAGCATACTCCTCTCACCAGATGGTCATTGTGGGTAGTGATAGCATTATGTGGAAATCGTGGTTTAAATATTACTGGTAGGAACAAAATGATGCCTGGTCAGGCTAATGCATACCAAAACAAGGAAAAATAAGTCCTAACAGAATAGAAAAGCCTTGAGTTATGTCTAACTGGGCACATGTTTTAGCCAATAAGCAAGGCTGAAATAAACTTCAACACAATGGCATGCAGTTTAATGACATTCACTCCCAAACACATTTAAAACGGTCCATATTACGGCTAGGATTGTTCTGTCTGCCGAACTCACTCAATTAAAATTACAGGACACCAATTCTTGAATTGGCAGAGTATGCATAGCCTCATCCATTCACTCCCTTCCCTCCTCAAACTATTTTAGGATCTTAGTGATGGTACAGCTGAGCTAATGCCATTGAACACTGATTAGTGACCGTTTCTTCCCCTCAAGCAGGCAGCACAATGACTCCGGCCACGTTAACCTACTGTGCAAAAAGAGAGCCAAGTGGGCTCTAATGAACTGCCTTAACACATCCCAGCCTTGCCTTCTCATCGGGAGCCTAAGCAAGGTGGGGACTGATTACACCTTCTGAACCAGAAATCACTGGCCTTTCAGTCAAGGCAGACATATGGCAGTATGTTCAACTTGCTCTCATCCCCATGTGCGTCTAAGGATATACACTCTGTCCAATCATACCATTTGTTCTTAGTGTCATAACAACCGTTAACACCAGACCAGTGTGTTGAGTGTAATCGGTCCAGGTCCTCCATTGTGAGTTCTCTGCTGACCCCTGGTAGGTCTGTGGTAGGGAGATTGGTTGCCAGTACATGTGTTTTCCTGGCCTCTTTGATGTGGTGTTCCTCCTGTTTCAAGTACTCGTTCATGAAGAAGTGTGCCCCTGAGGCATGGGCCCCTGACGACGTAAGCACGTTGCTTTGCTGGCTAAGGTATGACTGGATGATTTCATTCCTAGACAGTTCCTTCCAGTTGGTCTGCTGGAAGGGGCTGGGAGGAACTGGGAGGTTCGGTTTTGGCAGTTCTGTCCTTTGCAGCTCCAGCCCGCTCTGCAGGCTGACCCCCTCCTCCTGACAAGGCTCCTTCTGGAAGGAGGGCTTTATTTGCCCTGTTACAGGATCAAAGGTCAACCTCCTATCTTTTAACCTGACTGGTTTAATACTGTTCTCTGTCGACCGTCCATCTAAATTCACCACGTAGTCCTTGGGTCTGTATTTCTTTTTCTTCCTCCCTGTGGCTTCGACTGTGTGGTCACCATCTAAACCGAGCCCCTCGGCCAGGGTTGAGGCATTTGAATTGTGCAGGGAGTTGCTGGAAGGCTTAGATAACCAGCTGCTCTGAGAGTCCTGGTCAGCGGGCCATGAAACTTCAGTATGTGTACCCTGAACGTAAAGAGTTAAAGGCTGTGGAGAAGGCATTGGGGAGGGTCCTAGACCTGTGCTGTCCATAGGCACAGGACTCCTGGAGGGGCTTGAAAGGGTTGACACCTTTGGTGCAGTTTGTCTGAGTCCTGCTTCCTGCTTTGGAGTTTGAGGACTATGGGAGGAGTAACGAGGGCTTTTGGGTTGACACTGCCCTCCAGGAGCAGCATGCTCCGATCTAGCATGCTGCTGTAGCACTGATGTCTTTACCAAAGAGGAAGTACTTGGAGGTCTGCTGAACCCAGGTGAACTTGGGTGAGGTTTGACAGCGTTAACAGGGATTTTATTGACCCTGTCAATGTCAAGGTGCTCAGAGAGCTCCCTGTCTGAAGATTGATGTACATGAGAGTCCAACTGACCCGTTAAAGCGTCAGAGCTGCTGCAGATTCCATTCGTTGGCAGCCGTGTGGTGTTTTGCTTGATATCATAGGCAGTTGTTTTGGAAATCTTTGCTGGTAAAAGTTGTCCTTCTCTCAGCTCACCTTTACGTTTTCGGTTGCCTGATTTCTCCACCCTGGGGGACTGACAGTTGTTGAAGTCATTTCTGCTCTTCAGCTCTGGAACCATTTTTCCTGATGGTAGGGTAGCAGCTAGAGTGCATAGGTCTGCCCTGCAGGGATGAGCACCACCATTGGAAGACCCTGATGTGACAGCATGCCCCTTGGACAACACCTCATTCTGTCCTGGCTCAATCAACTTTTGCCAGTTACGCAGCAGCTTCTTGGCTCTCTTGGCCAGGTCCTCATTCTTCGTCTTCTTCCGTACATCATTGATTAACTTCCCAAGACGCGTTTCCTTTAAAGAGATATGGTTAGTGTCTTTATGCATGCTCAATAATTCAGGTGAGGAACTCACATCTAGTTATTTCAATTTGTCTGGACACAGTGTGTAGTAGGAGAACGGTTTCATCACTCATCTATGTGATTGCTTCAAGTCTTAAATGACTCCAGGTATGTTACAACCTTACAAATCACGCATAAAAAACCAAATCAGTTTATCTGGATAGTGTTTATTAAAATAAATGGTTGAGGACTCATACAGGTGACATCTTTACCCCACCGTTATAAACAATACAGTTACATAACAACCAAAAGCAAGGATCATTTTATATGCAAATTGACCATTGACCGGAGTTTCAGTGGCAACATGTATTATTCACAGAGGACTGGAGAACAGTAATAATCACAGCATTGTAAGATGCTGATGTACTCTTAGAACACCCCCCCCCGAGTTCAAGGATAGTTGTTCCCTCTTCACATAGACACCAAACATATCAATAGCATCCCTTGCATAAGGACTGAACTGAACAACTGGTCGGTCTAGAAAGTGATGAAACAGTGGAGGTGGTCAATATAAGACCCCAACCTAAAGCAATAAGACCACCTTTAACACTGACCAATAGTGTCTGCTCCTGAAACAGTGTCTTCAGTCCATGTACTTTACATACAGGGGGCAGTACCATTGAGAGAAGCATGGGTGTCCTATGGGTGTCCTATGGGTTCCCCAGTTTCACCTAAAATGGCCACCTTGTATATTACGAGGAAGTGGAAAAGGGGGCTCTAATGTTCAATCCAGGGACACCACCTAGCCATTGGTTCAGATTTGTGGACAACAGTTGGACCTACCACACTTCGACAACCATATCAACTCTGTGGATAACCACATCAAGATCACCAGGGAGAATCTGAAAAAAATGATAGGTTGGCCTTCTTAGAGTGTTAAATTGTAGTTGGTAATGGGGGATTTTTTAATATTTGCCAGACAAATCTACAAATGCTGATCCCTGCTTAAGGCTCGACTCCCATCATGCAATGGGGCACAAACTAGGATTGCCAAGACTTTAACATTAGGGAAACCCAACAGAATAAAAGTCTTATCCAGTTGAACTGATTGACCTTTTCAGTTAAAGCAGACAGACACTGGGCCAAGAGGATGAAACAACACAGAAGACCACACATACCAGGCTAGGAATCCATAACCTACACCCATCTATAGGTCCATAACCTCCTCTCAAAGGATGGCGTGTACATCCTTGATGGGTAGGAATACTGCTTTGGACAGGGATTAAAGCCCAGCATGGTGGCCCAGTGTTTACCACTGTTGTCTCACAGCAAGAAGGTTCTGGATTTGGTTCTCCCAGTCCTTTCTGTGTGGATTTTGCATGTTCTCCACGTGTCTGCACGGGTTTCCTCCAGGTAGTGAGGTTTCCTCCCACCATAAAAGAAGCATGTTAGGGTTAATACTCCTATCTGTGCCCCTGACGAATACAATAGAAGGAAGAACCGGTGTCGATCCCTGGGATCTACAGCTGCCCACTACTCCTACTCTACTCCTGTATGTATGCACACCAAGAGATAAGTGTCTTCCTTCTATGTCTTCTTGGCGTCAAAGAGGCTATCTACATGAAGAGGGAACAACCAACCCAAAGCGAGGGAGAGTAGGGTGTTTGTCTTACAATGCTGTGATTGGAACTATTCTTGATCCTCTGTGAACAGTATTCATAGCGTTTGAAAGGCTAGAAAATGGTCATCCCAATTTGCATATGAAACCAATCGTTGGTTTCAATCATGATTATGTTTATAAGAGTTGGGATACCAGCAGTCAGGTGAGACTAAAGAAGTCACGATGAGTGATGAAACGTTTCTCCTACTAAGCAAGTATGGTCAGTATTTCAAAGACTCCCCTGAGCCAAGCGATGATCTTATTAGAATTTGACTGGAAATACTTTTAGAGAAACAAACCTCAAGTGCCTCTTTGGTGATAGGATATTTCTCCAAGAAAGAGATCACTTCCAGGACTGCCACCATGTTGCATATCTGCTGAAAAACACAAAACGAAAACACCACTTTGTTCAATCCATAGAGGTTCTGAAGTCTCGTTGTCAGTGTCCTCACAAAATCAGAGGCACCAGTTCTTTAAGGTCTTTCATAAATAATATTTCAAATAATTGTATTATCTTAGGGTTAATCTTATCATGATAAAAGGCATCATTTTGTGGACGGCTTAGTTGAAACACATTTCACTGCAAAGCAAAGGCAACGACTCAGACGGGTAAAGTAATTTGAATAAACTTTCAGATGTGCACCTGGGTTCATCTAAAAACAGCTTGACAAATGCTGGTTTCAGGTTCAACATGACAAACTGAAACTGCACGCAAATAGTGGTGGCATTTTACCCAGTCAGACAAAACTAGTTTAGCAGTGTATGACAGGAGAAATACACCTTTCACATCTCCCTCAATTAACATCAGAACAACTACACCAGCCATTCATGGTAAGATGAGGACGCAGGATGCTTAAAGCCTTAGAAACAGCGATGATAATCACTGTAACATGTTAAGTCCTAAACCAATTTTGCATTGGGGGTTGAGCTTCTTAGCTAGCTGAATGACCAACGTTGCACTTAAGTTGTCCAACAGAGCCAACTCATCGGCTACCACATTTCTTAGGAGTGTCAGAGAGGCTCGTCAAAATGTCACATTAAAACGTGTATGTGTTTAATATAACAACATGAGATTATACAAGTACTCTATATTAAAAACATCTTTGCTGCTTGGTGGCCAGACCTCACAGTCAGTCATGACTTACACATTTGCTTCAAGTGTTGCGAACTGGATAGCATCTTCCATTACTCAACAGTGTTCTACCAGAACGTTATCTACGACTGCTGATATTTAAAGCTTTTACTTTTTAATTCTTGGTTTTTTTTTTTGTTTCCTACAAAACCCAAAGCAGAGAATCGTAAAAATGCACGTTTCAATGTTCGGAGAAATGGCAAGAGCTAATGAGCTATACGATAGCTAATGAGCTAGGTTAATACTCCTGCTTTAGCTATGTAGCTAGCAAACATATTAATTCACTTGTTGCCATCGCATTGTCAGTCCTCTGGAAATACACGGACGAGTTGGTGGGCCCGTCGTGCCCGTTCCGTTCCAACTGCCATGCAATAAACTAGCTCATACTCACGTTGCTTTGGCCGTCGATGGCCTGGAGCAGCCGGTCTCTCATCAGCTGCGGGGTGGCTGTAGCCGCTGTCATCGCCTGGCAGTGGCGAGGGTCCGGCCAGACTCAGGAGGATCCCCCGAAAGAGGCGACTGTCTGTCGGTGACCTGCCGACACTCACAGGCCAGGCCAAATGTGTCTTCTGAGAGGTAGCATCATTTTCGTGATGCTTGTAACCACGATCTCGACGCCCCTGACACGTATTTGGTCGATTCAGTCGTCGACTTGCAGAACCCTGTGAGCTCGGCTACCCGTCGCTCGGTAGCCTCTGTTTAGCCTCATCGGGGTTTGTGCAGCGCCGGCGAACTGCATGATGGGAGATGTGACGTCTGCACGTTTTGTCCCGACGAGCCGAGCGCAGAGCCACAGACGACACGTCCAGGGAGGGACACGGGGGCCGGCAGTGGCCCGGGGCGCAGAGGCGCCGCCGTGTGGACGAGTTATGTCACTGGAGCCGGGTTAGCGGAGTATTCAACACGTCAGTGTCGTTAGCTGTAGTGTCAAGCTTGTGTCATAAACTTTCATTTAAATAAACTTTCATTTAAATAAACTTTGTTCAGAGAGCGGAAGACAGCGGAGACGTTTAGATTGTCCACTTTTGGTTGTCCAGTCATTCTGGTTTGATATGGGAGAACATCAGCATGTTGGTGAGGGCTGAGTAATATTGACAGAATCAAATGTCACAACAGTGGAGCATACTGGTGTCCATTCTATCAACAAGGCTTATGTAGAGAGCTGTGGTGACTACAGAGGCATGGAGTTGATCAGCCACAGCATGAAGACAGAGAACGTCAGGAGTCACATGGTGTCTCTGTGGATGTAGAGACAGCATATGACAGGTGCTGAGAGAGGAGGTGTGGTGCTGGATGAGGAGGTCAGGAGGGGCAGAGAAGTGTGTCAGGGTGGGGCAGGATATGTATGAGGGCAGTAGTGGTGAGGGGTGTGGTAGGAGTGATGGAGGGGTCAAGGTGGAGGTGGGGTCACATCAAGGATCAGCTCTGAGACCTTTCTGGTTCTCAGTGGTGATGACAGGCTGATGGAGGAGATCAGGCAGGAGTCTCTGTGGACTATGATGTTGGTGGAGGACATCTGTAGTGAGAGTAGGGAGCAGGTGGAGTCTGGAGAGGTGGAGGTCTGCACTGGAGAGAAGAGGAATGGAGGTCAGGAGGAGCAAGACAGAATACATATGTGTGGATGAGAGGAGAGACAGAGGAATGGTGAGGATGAGGAGTAGAAGTGAGGAAGGTGGAGGAGTTTAAATAGTTAAAGTCAACTGTTCAAAGTAACAGGGAGTGTGGAGGAGAGGTGGAGGAGAGAGAGCAGGCAGGGTGGAGGGGTGGAGGAGAGGGTCAGGGGAGATGTGAGACAGAAGGGTACCAGCAGAGTGAGAGGGAAGGTCTACAAGATGGTGGTGAGACCAGCTATGTTGTCTGGTGTGAGACAGTAGCACTGACAGACAGACAGGAGGTGGAGCTGGAGGTGGAGGAGGTGAAGATGCTGAGATTTACATTGAGAGTCATGAAGAAGGACCAGATCAGGAACCAGTATATCAGAGGAACAG
>OMLC01103331.1:8617-37774 GCA_900302585.1 Regalecus glesne | reverse complement strand
TATGCGAGTATGAAGATGAGAGAAATGGAGTAGAAAAATGCCATTGCCAGTGATAGTAAAGAGCTTAGGCGATTACTATGTCACATTGCCAACTGAGATGGACGTAATACATTCATTTTTATCATGCCAATGATTAATCAATGTTATTCATCCTTCATAGACACTTCATCTACTTGTCATTCAACTCAACCTAATTTCCAGTTCCCCCTTCATTCCCAAGACACTCTCCCCTGTACCTATACCTCCATCTCACTCCCGTCTTCCTGTATCCCGGCCTTTCGCATCCCATAAATCATTTTAAGTATGAGAGTGTCATATATGAACAGATATAGACTGCACCGCCCCCTCCACATAATCCCTCAAGCAAACGAAAAACCACTAAGCCAGCTATTGTGGTACTTTATGAATTTGCATAGGCAATTGTCCTCAGCGTCACATGTTCAGGCATGTGTGTTTTGAGCCATCTTTCCTGTTAAATAAAGCTATGCTCCAAAGCTGCAGAGGATATGAACTGTTCATGACTTGAAATAGTTTGGAATAGCTTCGGAGGACATTATGGAGAACTGCACCACTCAACCATCTAAACACATTCCTCCAATGAGCTTTATCAGGTGCACTTGACAGTGGATCTATTTCAGTGAAAGTGGAGTTTGAAGATCAAATTCATCAGTTATCCAGTGGCCCCACTTATCAGAGTCCACAAATCCTTCTCTGGGACAATGTAGCTTTGCAAATGTTCTATATTTGCAAATGTCAGATCTCCCAGCAAACATCACAAAGATAAATTCCATGGGGTGAAAACTGATCCATGTACAATTTACATTGCAACTTCAGAAATATCCAGATGAATAACTTTACAAGAGTTTGATAGCGAGCATTCTCCTTAAAATGAAGGGCTGCATTTGAAGGGCTCACAATTTCCACGACATAGTTTCACCACATTTTTTACCTGTGAGATTCTGGATAGCGTTGTTATACTGACATCTTCGTCTGAAGAAAACAGCTAGCCGTGGGCACAGAGAATGGCAAGTCTTCAACACAAGGCCACTGTCACTTCATAGAGCATTTACATTTAAATGATGAGATTATTTTGGCTCTTGTCAGCTAAGCAGGAACAAAATCAGCATAGTCTGCATGCATCTTATCTATTGTCAGGAGAGCATCTCATTTTAGAGATCAAAGAATAGTCAGACCTGTTGGAAACCTGCATCCTTTGAACGCTGCCCCAGTTCTGGACTCTCTTTCCCCAGAGGGGTCATTCAAGCGAGATGTTTATATTTCGTGATTTCATGAGTCAGGGATTCCACTAAATGTCAAATAGACCGGTGTTCTATTTATTGGTTAAAAACCAAGTGTTTTCTACAGGAAAGTTAAGCTAATCGACCACATAGAAGGCAAAATTTAATCTTTGTAAGGGATTTTGGAAACCTGGAAAGGCTACCACAGTATTTCTCTAAATATATAGAATAAAGCATATGGGGAGGTATGGCTCAGGACGTAGAGTGGGCCGTTTAGTAATCGGGAGGTCACTGGTTTGATTCCTGGGTCCTTCAGAAAGTGTGTTGAAGTGTCCTTGAGCAAGACATTGAACCCCTAACTTCACCATGGGTTCTCCAGCTCCCCACTGTTCCCATACAACAAGAAGTCAATTTTATGTCATGATTAGTGGACTTGGACCTAGATGGAATTTGGGGGATTAAGGCTGGATTCCCTTCCTGACATCCCGTGGTGGGTTTAAACCCACAGCCTCTGGGTCTTCCATCCCTGAAGTGCGCGCTCTACCACTGAGCCCCCATATTTAGTAATTTACATAATTTATGACATTTCCTAGAGCTCCACAGTGACACCACAGTTAGCACTGTTGCCTCACAGCAAGAAGGTCCTGGGTTTGAATTCTGTTCCATGTCCTTTCTGTGTGGAGTTTGCATGTTCTCCCATGTCCTCGTAGATTTCCTCTGGCTACTCCAGTTTCCTCCCACCATCAAACATACATGCATGTTAGGGTTAGCACTCCTACCTGTGCCCCTGAGCAAGGCAATTGGGAAAAGGACTGGAGTTGGTCCCCGGGTATTACGACTGCTCACTGCTTTTATACAGCAAGATGGTTTAAATGCAGAAGATAAACTTCATTGTAACTGAACAACTGTACAATGACAAAATAATGCGGCTTTCTTCTTCTTAAACTATCAAAATGATTAGAAAAATACATTTATAGTTTCTCATTGGCCATTGGGTAGGACATTACTAGGAAAACTGGTGCAGGCATAACGTTTTATGCATTCACCACAACAGCCTGACATGGAGGCATTTGAAGAAATGATCCTGTTGCTGCCAGCTAGCAAGCAGATAAGGTAGACCAATCTGTAAGGGGAGCTTTACCCGTCTAGCTAGACACACCTTCTGCAGAGGCTGGGGATCAAACCAGCAATCTCTGATCACTGCTCTTCCTACTGAGCTAGGACTGCACCTTTAAGCACGCGACGCTGTGAATATATTTAAGTGAATACTCATTTCATGGTACGACGGTGAGGTTGGATGAAGAAATTTAGGCAGCAGTGTAAATGATATTAGCACACACGCTCTGGTAATCTTGTTAATGTGATACCTCATAAGCCTCACTGTACTGTGCTGCATCTTCCCGTGTTTCACCTTAAGAGTTTACAGTCATGACTGTGATAGGAATATGACTAAAATCAAATCAAGACGGATTTTTGCCATGCGAAGGGTAAATGAGTCTAAACATGGCTTCAAAACACAAACGAACCAATTAGTTAAACTTGGCACTTAATAAAGCAGTGGCACGTGAGAAGAAAGACCTCCCAAAGGGAGAAATAATTTAGCACCTTGACTAGTCATCACAGGGCTAGAGGCCAGGGTGGTCAGCTTAGTTTCCACCGCTAAGTCCTGTCCTCTGGCTTTTGTCGAGTACTGTCATACAAAAGAGGCACTCTCAATAAAAAAAGATGTCTATAAGCAAAAACTGTCTCTGTCTTCCATCCTCCAGCTCATGAAGCATCATTTGTCACTGATGAGGTAGTCTATCTGAGCCAACCGGTGGCCAGGCATGCTCCAGACACAGTCAGAGAGACCTCATCTTCCAGGGTCTCAACAGGCCCATGTTTACATGTGATGATTAGGCCCCACATTGTGGGGGTGGACACAGACTTAGATGGAGCATCGATGATTAAGGCAAGATGCTTTCTTTTGAATGAGGCTATGGTACATGTGATATTTCCCTACATACAGCGAACTAGGAAGCAACAGCTGCCAAGGCTAAATATCACAGCCTGCCTCATGCAGCTTGGCCTTGAAAAAGCAGTGTGTGTCAGGGAGGAGGTGGTGATGGGCTTGCTTCTCATACCATCTCAGCACTAATGAATCTTTCAGATCTGTCTTTTTATCCCTTTCTTTCCCCATATGCCTCTATGCTGCATGTTTCCATCTATCTTCTCTTCACATGGATGCATCCCATATGTACAATGACAATTGAATAATGAATAAAGCTTCTTCTATTAATTATGGTTATCAAGCCCAAAGATGCAAATGTGAACACAGCCTGACCGACTCTACCAGATGGTCTCCAATAACCTCTGAAGTCTCCCTATTGGTGCAAAGCTCCTAAAGCCAACTTTGCTACCAACTACCATCTCTTCCAAAGGCATAGGAAAGCCGTTGAAGTCCCACACAACCCTCATACCCATTTTCATCGACACAAGCTGTGAAGATCACAGATTAAAAATCAGCACCATTATGTTTTTTTTAAGAAAAATCAAATAGGTCTGCCAAGGGACTTCTGTTAGCTTCAACCTTGATGGGCTTTCTATTACTACAGTATGAATCCAGAGTTTATTACAGATCAGTGGTGGTCCCTCACTTTCTTGAATCAATTTGTTTAAAGCAGGAGAACTAATGAAGCCATTTGAGATAGGAGGGTCCTCTCAGTAAACAAAGACCTTAGCAACAATGTGCACACTAACAAATATGTGCTTGCGTACACACACCCAGACAGCATTGATTCAAACATCCATTGACCCCACAACTCTGGGTCGTTACATGCACTCCACTTTCCTCTCATCCCTCACTCTGTAGCTCCTTACTATGTGTCACCCTGAGAGCAGCTCCCTTCCTATCATCTTTCATGGTTGCCCACCGTTCATGTGAATCCATCACTGTCTCCAGCCCTTTGACTACCTCTGAATGCACACTATCCTTCTTCTAGAGAACCACAAGCTGCCTGTTTGCTTTGTTCTCCATTGGAATGATTCTTTTCCCTTTGGCCAACCAATGTAAATGAATATGCGGAACAGAGGAAAGAATTAAGGCAAGAGAAGGAGAGCTGGACAAACAGGGAGTGAGAAAGAGAAACAGAGAGAGGGTCAGAGATCAGGCTGGGAGGTTTACAATGCAGACTTACTTGGACCAGTTCATGAAAGATGGAGATGTTTTCTTAATGTTGCATCCATGTGTCAACACTGAGCCAGGTCTTTAGAAGAAGAAGAAGAAGAAGCTTTAGTCACTTATTATTGTACATAGAGATCCATTTTTAAATGTCATGATCAGTCCCTACATGTGGGGGCACATACAGACTTAGATAGCTCATAGGGAATTAAGGCCAGATACCCTTCTTGATGCTCCACAGTGAATTCAAACCTGCAATATCTAGCTCATCAGTTCTCAAGGTATGTGCTCTACCACTGAGCTATCGCAACCTACACACAACATTTTTTTTTCTCTGCATATAACCCATCTTTTCCTGGTGTATAGGAGCAGTGGACATCTAGAACCCCCGGTGAGCAACTCCAGTTCTTTCACATAATGCCTTGCTCAGGCACAGAGGAAGGCAAATGAACCCCAACATGTATCGCTTTTTGATGCCTTTAATCATTATGATATAATCACAAGTTATTCTTACCTGATATTTCATAGTAGCACAACTGGAATAATCTGTAGAACCACAATGAAGTCAGCTTCAAGTAGATTGTTTTGCACTGCAGAGAAACCCAATAATGCAGTCATGCAAAGGAGGAGCCAGTGGACTGGGAGATGGACATGGATCCATAGAAAGCACTGGATGCTGAAATGAGATGGTTTATTCTGTGATTACCAATGAAATAGTCAACTGTAAACATTTCCAATTAAAATGGACATACCTAAATAACAGACGCAGCAGAGGATAATCTTATTAGTCACTATGATAAACGCACTTTGCTGACCAGAGAATTTTCTGATAAATATTATTGTCTAGATGATCGTTTTATCCTGTTTCACAGTGATCCTCATTAGGCATCCAATCTTATTCAAGAGACAATTCCTATCTAATAGAGATGGGAATAGTATTTCATAATCCCTGTGACGGTTAGCCTTGCTTCAGCCTCTCTCATTGATGCATACACATGCGCACGCACACACGAACGCGCGCACACACACGTCAGCTGAGTTTTTTTTTCAATATTTCTGATTACATTGTAAGTATGCAAAAATGGTCTCCAAGAAAAGGACAATGAATATTACATTATTATAACCCTGGATAATCAGTATAATGTGTCTATTTGTTACTCATAATCAAAGCAAGCAAACGTTAACATGTTACTGTGAGCAACCAGACAGAGAGGGAGCAACAACAAGGGTGTAAAAGAGTGTGGGTGTGTGAAAATGACTTTTTACATCAGCGCTGGGACTGAGGGGGCTTGTGGAGGGAGCAAGCCTCTCGATCAGGGGTCAGCACTCAACTTACTATTTGAAACGAGCATTGTTGCCCTGCCCGATGCAGCTCCCCAACGGGTTGGCCTCCTGAAATGCCAGACTGTTTGTCTCTTTCTCTTTCTATCTCCCTAAGCTACCACTTTTGATCTCTTTGTCTGTTTATGGTGCAATAATCAGTACTGTTGCATCACAGCACAATGGTCAAAGCTTCGAATCCCATCCCAGTTCCTTTCTGAGAAGCATATGCATGTTCTCCCCATGTCTGTGAGGGTTTCCTCTGGGTACTCTGTTTTCTTCCCCCCATCAAAAAGACATACATGGGGCCCCCCGATGGCTTAGGGGGTTAAGGTGATGTTTAGCGCATCTCTGCATCATGCAGTTGGGTGTTTGAATCTCAGTTCCGCCGTTTCCAACCACGGCCAGAGGTCCATAGTTAGTGGGGCATAATTGGCTAGGCCTCACAGGGTTTTAGGGATTAGGTTGGATAAAGTATTCTAGGTTTTCTAGTGTTCCCCTCTGGGTCGTCAGGCACTTGCTGTTAAGCGAGGGCAAAGTACTCTGCTTTGGTGTCCTCCGATGGCCAAGCACTGTGCTTTCCCCGTGAGACTGATGTACAAAATTGCGAGGGCTAGTCGTCAAGTGACTTGGAGGAGACACATGCTAAGGCTTCCTCCTTCCTGTCAACGTTCTAGAGAGGTGCCAAAAAGTGACAGGCATAGGTAACTAGCGGAATTCAAGTGGGGAAAAATGAAGGGATAATTAATTTATTTTTTAAATCATAAAAATAGAAAAAGACATACATGTTAGTATTAATACTACTCCCTGTGCCCCTGAGCAAGGCAATATGAAAAGAAGAAGCAGAAGATTTACTTATTTAGCATTGTACATACAAGGATTTGTTTCCCCTCCCCATCCTATTGTACAGAAGCAAAGGGCAGCCACAGTGCCCAGGGAGCAGTTAGGGGTTTAGTGTCTAGCTCAAGGACACTGACATGCTTTCTGCAGGTGCCGGGGATTGAACCACGAATTCTCTGATTACAAGACAAATGGCCTACCTTCTTAGCTATGCTGGAACTCGAGTTGGTCCCTTGGTGCTGCAACTGCTCACTGCTCCTATACAATTGGATGGGTTAAAGAGGCGACTGCAGGAGCCAAAGGGACAGAAGGGGGAGATGGAAATGAAAGACAAATAGTGTAAAAGCATGAGAAAAATCATGTAAATCTCATCATTATGGCCCAGTGTTGTCTGAAATGCATGGAAACAAATTCAAAGAAAAACCACTCGAGACAAAAGAATACATGCAATTTTGGACAGTTATGCATTATATTCGGCATTCAACCCTCGCGCTGAATTCTCGAAAGCACAAAAGATGTTGAAACCGCTGGTATGTTTTTTTTTCATGTCTCTCTGACATGGCTGAACCTGCAGAGAATCAGATTTTTTCCGGGTAGGCAGCCATAAAATGTTCAACATCACAAAGGGTTGCAAATCATGTCTTCACCCGAGTGCAGCCTTAGAAAAACTTGCACTCATTCTCTATGCACCAACCACATATGAACCTGACAGTTAGTTGACATCGCATATCGCCAGCCTTTCATAAGCCCATTTGTTTTCATGCTCCCCAAGAACAAGGTGTATTTCCTGTAGAAGAGGAGCAAGCTGCTGTCTGTCCAGCAGCTCCCTATGCCACGGGCCCACACCCTCTGCATTAAGAAAAATATTTCTCTGTATATGAAGTATTGTGCTCAATGGCCCATTTAATTGAGAGAAACACTAAGTGACAGGTGAAAAGGATGATGGGGTGGCTGCTGCCAGGGCAAGATGGCTGTGAATGGATCCTGCTTTGCGTAAATGTGCTCAACTTACTGACCTGTCACAGCTGTAAGGTAGACTGGGAGAGAGTGGTGAGATAGATAGATAGAGATAGAGAGAGAGAGAGAGAGAGAGCGAGAGCGAGATTAAATTTCAAACATGAAGTTAGACTTCCTCCCAGTATTCATAGGTTTCATACCAACACATTTTTCATTTCAATGCATCTAAGCCCAGCCGAGGCAAAATAAGATTTAATCTTACCAAGTATATGTTTACCCAGGCAATGAACTCAACATGTTGAGTGGAAATTGAGTCGAACATGGGTAAAACTGCAAGAGAATGTGAAAACAAACTTACCGTTTCAAGACATACATGAGTCCTGTAGTATGCTAATAAGTTACTGCCTCAAGCTGATGGCCACTCCCACACATGCACACCAAGACTAGCAATTTAGTGCAAAGCAGTCAGTGTGCTTTTTTTCCTCCATGTTTGCATAGCTTGTTTTGTATTCATCCAAATTCGAGAGCCCATGGACGCGTGCATCGGCAGGACCACTGGATCCATGCGTCTCATTTATCCACATGTATCTAGTGGATGAATATTATTAACACACGTCAGAGAGGGCAGGAATGGAGGAAAATCTGCAGGATCTTTGCTTGTGTGTGTGTGTGGGCAAATGTGTGTGTGTGTCATTTATCTGTCTGTATGAGTCTTTCTGTCCTGGTGGGGTCCAGGAGGATGACAGGTGATACCACTGATGTATTTGATAGTCACTTCAGTGGTAAAAGTAGGAGACCATGACCTCTCTCATTGTGGCATGACACCACAACTGTCGATAGATATGCACTCCTCTTTTCTCATATCATCCTCTTCCTCCTCATGTACCACACACACACTCCATGCATGTACCAAAAGGTGCACACACACACACACACACACACACACTCATGTCAGAAAGAGAACTACACCTCTCATTGAATACCAAAGGAGCAGATACTTCTACTATAGAGACTACAAGCCCGCTCACCACTGAGAGATCACATCCAATGAGGCCACAACTGTCATGATCACAAGAATAAACCAGGTCATGAATGTTCATTAACTCTAGGGAAGGAGTACAGTGATGTTGGACTTATTCCCCATTTTCTCAGAAGAATGCAACTTCAGTGGCATCCCAGATCCTGGAAATGTAAGAAGGCAGATGCAGCCTTGGGGATTCATCCTTGAGAATCCTGGGGATTCTCTGCTGTTTAATCTAAGATGATCCATTCACACTCTGAGACTTTAAAAGAGCTATATGAAGATCTTGCTTTTATGAAGGCTGAGAGGGGAATCTGAAAATGCCCATTTGGATTTTAATGTCAGACATTCTCTTATTCACACTCAGCATAGGCAATGTACAACACGTAACACCCAGCCCAAAGGGAAAAAAAGATATTCTATTGGCATGAGTCTACAAGTGAACCAGAGATTTATCTGTGAGAATTACTGAAGACAGTCAGTCAGCTTAATTTGTTCTAATCCAAGGGGTGGAATGGCCCATAAGGTAGGGGAGTCATCTAGTAATTGGAGGATTGGTGCCCGATCATCGGTTCCTTCAAAACCCATGTCCAAGTGTCCTTGGGTAAGACCCTGAACCCCCAACTTCACGGTAAAACAGAGGAAAATTAGCCAGGTGACTAAATCTAGTATATTTACATTTGAGAATGCCCCTCCTCCTGAGCTATGCCACCCTTATTTAGATATCTACCATTAAAATCCAGAAGGATCATCTTGGATCATCCCTCTAATACAGAAAAAGTAAGGCCGCTGCTTCGTCACCCATCAATTTGTAAATATTACCAATTCCACATTAAAGCAGAGATTCCACTCCGGATTTATAGGTGCACTAAAGCAGTGTGGAAGTTTTATTCTAATGAGAGCTGCAACAGACTCTTGTAAAAACAACAATGTGATCGTGTGATGCATGGCCAATTAAACTGACCTCTGCAATAACAGGAAGAGAGACCCCTCCTCATCAGCATCTCCACTGTAACTATACAACCAAATCAAATCGTTCAACATGGATGGACCTAAGAGCACATGCATTTAACACTCATTTCAGCCCAACTGGACTTCGCCATGGTTTTTATTTTCTCCTGAGCAAAGAGAAACACTGACCAAACACTGAGAAGTGCTGACCACGATGCTGAGTCCAATCTGATTCATGGCAGTTATTATTTGGGTAGGACTGCCTGCCCAGGCACATGAGTATAGTCCAGACCCAGGGACTGGTTTTAAATCTCAGTCTCACAAGGGTCGAAACACAGAAAGGATAGCATCAGAAAGCCCTGAACAATAGAAGACAAGGGGAAAATACATGATGATGGCAAATATGCAAAAGCAGAGAGAGAGAGAGCGAGAGAGAGAGACTATTGACAGATGCCAAACCAAAGCTGGATAGAGTCAAGTTGCTGAACAGGATTTGTGGTCATGTGGTCAAGAAGTGAGTGGGAAGATAATGAATTCCATTAATGAACAGGTGATTCTTCAATGTCAATAACTTCCGGGGGGATATAGGGTCTGAGGAGACAGAGTGATGGCGGAGACAGGGGTGAAGAACAGGATGATGGGAGGGACAGAAGAAACAGATGACCGTAATTCTATTCTCGGCCTAATTTCTTTTATCCCTCCTACATGGAGAGATGCATTCTTCTGTTCTGGAGACGGGTCATGTCTGCTTCCTGCCTCCGCAGATTTGAAGTTACTTAGCCTTTGGCCCCCTGTGTGCATACCAGCTGGCAAGGGTAACCTATGCATAACGGTACAGATATGTATTCACATGGACAGACAGCTGATAAATGACACTTTCAAGTATGCTAATGTTCACACACTAAGCATATGAATTGTATGGTAGAATAAACACACATGTACATGCACACACACTACAATCATGTTGACCCTCAGCTGATGCAGTCAATTAAGCTGTTCTGGACACTAAAACCAAATGTTTTTCCACCAATGAGGGCCACAAACAAAAACTACTTGGAGTGCATTGCAAACGATATTGCTAGCCTTTGCTTTTGAATAATCCAACAGGATTGTAAACCATGTCAAGAGATGTCCTGATGCATGCTCAATAATCCAGGTGTGGAAATCACAAAAAAGAGGGGAATCAGTTCAACTGGATCAGAATAAATAAACTTCTAAATAAACTTCTGATCCAGTTGAACAGATTTACCTCTTTTTTGTCATGTCAAGAGATGCATCTCTCCCAAAAAAAGAACAATAAACAAAGCTGAAGATCCCAAGGGAGAGTAAGATAAATAAATGAGAAACATCTGGATTTCATTTTCTTTCTACTGCCAATCATCCTGTAGTGGTGCAAACCGTTTTACTGCTACCATTCTAATTCACTTAGTTTAATTTCAGCAGCTAAAATGACCTCGTCTTTTGTATTCTACCATAAGAAGCTTTCAGGCATTTTGCCCCCTGCCAGTTCAGATTTTTCTATTTTCCGATAGCATTTCTCAGCACAAAGCCACAAATGAACTCTGAATCCTGAGAGTTGTAATGGGATTATGAGCAGTAGCTAGCTAGCTCCATGTGCGAGCAGAACCAAATGTGTTCACCTCTGCTACACCAGTGTCTAGGTCACCTGCAAATAAAAGAGACTATGTAGATTTCCTTTACATGTTTTCCAAATGAATATAAAGGAGTTACCAAAAAGTTCACTTTGACCAAATACACAGGTTCCAATGACCCTGTCATCAGCACCACTGATATTACCATCCTCTTCTCTTTCACTCTCTGCAACAGTTCCAAATACTAATTTTCACCTGCCCTTTTTTCCCTCCTCCTGTTTTCCCTTCTTATCACTACTGTTTTTCCACTACTTTCCACTCTCCTCCTCTCATCTTTTGTCTCCTCTCCCCTTCCATCCTGGGTCTTATCAGACCTTCTCCTCCCGTTCCAGCTCAGGTTCAAAATCAGCTCTCCTTGGGCTAGGCTCCCAATCCTGTCAAGCTGAGACAGGAGAACAAAGAACTCAGTCCCTCCATCCCCAACCCTTTTATCCTCCCCTCCAAAGTCAAAAGAAATCTCTCCAGAACCTCGTGGCTCCAGCCATCGCCTCTTTGTGACCCACCAGAGCTCATAATCCAAACTCAATTTGAAAGTCCCAGTAAGCCCTAGTAACAGGTCAGGCACTTTCAGGTGCAGGTGAAACATCCACATGAGTGGCTTGCTTGCTTTAACCTTTTTTTTGTGTGGAAAAATTAGAGAAAAAGCCAAATGAGATTAATGATGTGGATGAATATAAAGTCTTTACTTTTTCTTAATCCTTGTTAGAAGTGGTGCAAGGACAGATGCAGCTCCTACTTTGTACCTAGAACTGATAGTGGGAGGCACACAACTCAGAAGATGACAATAGTGGAAATGGTTAAAAAAACGGTCCAAATTATCCGTCTCTGCCTAGCTTCTGCAGCCTCAAGCTCTTAACATAAAATTGGTTGCGATGAACAATATCACTTCTTGATAGGTAGGACTGGAAGGGTTTAATGATGGAAAATAGCTTCTGTATACCTTTCAGATCCCCATGCCTATACCTTGGACCTTATCTTCAAAATAATATCTACACACTATCAACACCAGAAATGGACATCACCAAATCAGTCTCCATCAATCTGCCGCTTCTGCTCTTGCTTCTGGTTTCTCTTATTGTACAGTTAATCTCATCTAGGTGTGACCCATATAGAACATTCATTGTGTGTGAAAATAAGGGACCAATGGAGCAGCAAGTCACACAGACAGGGGCAGCCTGGGATCTGTGGCACTGGGATAAAATTTCAAAGGCTTGGATAAGCAATAGCGTAACCTTTATAACTTTAAGCTAATGTTCCACTTCTCGGCCCTAGCCTGTCTCTTTTTACAGTAAGAATTCCTTTGCTCTCTCAGATCCAGAGTGACACACACACACACACACGCACACACGCACACACGCACACACGCACACACGCACACAAGCGGCTAAATCTGCTCTCCTTTTTCTACTGAGAAGCAGCTCATGGGAAGATGGATACAACAGGACGTTCATAAAGAAGATGGACTTATTGAGAGGAAATGAGGGGAAATCACAGCAGCAACTGGCTCTGCAGTAGTCAGATGCCGCTGTGATGACAAAAGTGTACTTCAAATTCCTGTTGAACCACTATCATTTAGAAAAAGATAGAAGTGTTATTGTTGTTTTTTTCTTTTTTGGGGGGGGTCTGTGATGTTGGGGTTGCGGTACCTTAGTGGTGGAGTGCACACTTCGGGAACTGACGAGCCAGAGGTAGCAGGTTCGAACCCACCATGCGGTACCTGTCCTGAGAACCTGTCATTTCATGATGGAGTGAGAAACATGCTGTTCATGAGGGCAAATGTGGCGCTGACTTGCACAAACCTCTTTCTCCACCTCATTTTCTTTTTCATAAAGGGAAAAAATATAACAGCTAAACTTGTATATAAAATAAACAAATCTAAAAAGTGAGTTGTAAAATGTATGCAGAATTACCGGCATCTGCCATCACCATTAAACTACAATCATCCTCCCCTCCGACACACTCTGTCCCTGTGCACGTCAGAGCAGCATTGCCATGAGATGAGGTGCAGAGAGGTGGTGCACAAAACAATTCATGACAGAAGCAACTAGGGGCTTGGTCGGTATCTTGAACGAGGACTGCCTTTCCCTGCGACTACATAGTGTCCAGCAGCAGTGCACACCAGATATCTGTACTGAACTGAGACCAGCAACAACCCCCTAAGTCCAGGTAAGAGTGCTTTGCCCCCTCCCCATCCTTCTTGTTATTTTGTATTATTGAACCACACAACTAGCTGTTGGATTGTTAAGGAATGCGAGTTGTTGACGGTAGGTTCGACTGGGCGGTCGTCAAGAGGCACGTGTTGGCTTTTAGATGGGGGGGGTAAAACCCAGTTTCTAAACTGGGAATGTTGACATTATTTATGAGGATCTTTCCTCTGGCGACATTCTTTTTCCCTCTCTCTCTCTCTCTCTCTCTGTGGGCTTTACTGTATGCATATTTAATCTATGATGAGTGGGCAGCAATAATCGTAAGAGCTGGTTGACCGACCAAGTAAGGCAAGGACTTGAGAGCAGCTGGGGGACTCTTATCAAAAGCAGGGCTAGATCATCCTGGATTCCAACCTGTAGAATTTGACTTCACCATGTTCATTCAACGCTGTTCTGCCTCTCATCTGGAATATTGAGGCTAAACTTAATAGAAAAAAAGGCTTATCATTTATGGCTTTTCGTGATAATTTTAGATGGAAAAGTTGCATTTGTGCATCAAAATGGGAAAATCTACATTTTATTTCAGGTGAAATGATGATATTTTTGGTGATTTTGTAAGGTAATACAATTGTGTCCTACGTTCCCACGCCTTGGATTTTACAAAGAATTTTACTCTTCTGCAGGTATTTTTGTGTCAGACAGGCTCTTTACAAACATAGTTTTGCAGCGTTTTTCTCTTCTTTCTTTAGCATGATTTAATCGGTGGCTGAGTACACAAAGCCAGAGAACATTTTGTCGTGTCTGCAGCAGCAGGAGAGTCACCGGAGAGTACCACCTCCAGATAGTATACAGCCCACAGGGGCACGGAGGATGGGCACCCATGCAGCGAGTTGGTGGCTGCAGCTCGACCTTTAACCATGGACCGGTTGAATTATGATCGAGACCGGCGCAGAGACAAGTCATCGTGTATAGTGGTAATCCTCATCCGTCGGTATTCTGGCTGCGGGGCTTCACACATAAACGACGCTCGTCTCATGTACGTAGCCACTGTTGAGCATCGGCTCTTGCGAAGCTCTGTCCCGGGTGCCGGAATAATAAAAAGTGCCCGGCGCTACGTTATGACGGCTACATCTGCAACAGTAGCGCTGAGGTCGAGAGTCCTGCAGCTCCGCTAAGCTTGTCGTCATTTTTCAGCCGAGACAATACGCATGAACTGACGTGAATGCCGAGCAACACTTGGGTGGTTAACAAAGCCCCGGTCAGAGTAAATGGGATCGCACATCCTCCGGGTGCTGAAAAGATGGAGAGATTTTTCCTTCCCACCGCACCACTGCTCATTCTCAGCTGCCTCGGCTTCGCACGGGTCACAGCGGGTAAGTTGATGTTCATATGTGTGATTTAACATGAGGATGCGAGGTGTTCTCTACACAGCGACATAGATCGTAGCCCCACAGCCTTGTGGAGTGAATCGATGATTAAGGTGCCACCCGGGTGTAGGGGTGATGGGTGGGGAATCGCATCGGTACCCTTGCAAAATAATGACCGGTTAAGTGGAGAGGTTTCGTGTTGTGCATGCCGCTAATCTGATGATGCGTGGTCTATATGCGCGACGCTGCGCAGCCTGTTGTATGAAATCGTGGCTGACTGTTGGCAGCGCACTGGTGACATGTCCGTGTTGTCATCCAAACGAACGGACATCAAGGGTCACACGACATAGAAGGATTTACAAACTAAATCAGCTTTTGGTTAAATTCGGGCCTTCCTGGGTGTGTGGATCACCCAGGAACACACAGGGGAGGACGGCGGCCCCAACACGGCCGTCACAAGGTGTGACAACACACAGGCACACACGATGATCAGAGAGGATGAGCTGACCTATCATGACACTACTGAACTGATCAGTCAACTGCGTGTGCACGTCTGCGCAGCTTTCAGCAGCATCAGGCTGACCTTTGAATCTGATTTCAGCGTCACACGGAGGCTGTGGGTTTGAACCCACCGAGGGGCATCAGGAAGGGCATTCAGTCTTAATCCCCCAAGCTCCATCTAAGTCTATGTCCACCCCTAAAGCTACAATGATTGCATTTTTAAAAGTGCTTCATTCAGTAGTTCCATGGAAACAGCAGAGATGCATACCCCTATGTGTTTGTGAAAACGTAGTCTTGAGATGCAGCCCCCCACACACACACACACACAGAATTACACTACTTTCACTATGAGCACCACAAATCACACTACTCTCACAATCAGAAAGCACTTCTGGTCTGCTTTGCACTCTCTGGTTGCACAATCTTTTCCATCAGTAATGGATCATAACACCCCTGTGCCCTCGTTTTCACATGGCAACCTTGCCTCTCACCTTATAGTGCACACTCCTGCACACCGTTTCATTTGCATTTTAATGATGCGAAATTTGCTGAGCACACATGCTCCGTGTTTCTCTTACAGCTAAGGCACCACACGCCCCCCTATAGAATCATACGCATACACATGACCCTTACTGAGGGGCGGCATAGCTCAGTGGGTAGAGCGGTCGTCTGGCAATCAGAAGGTTGCAGGATTGATCCCCGGTCCTGCATACAGCATGTCGAGGTGTCCTTGAGCAAGACACTTAACCCCTAACTGCTCCCCGAGCGCCATATGTTGGCAGCTCACTGCTCCTATACAATAGGTTGGGTCAAAAATGCAGAGAAATCCAAATTTCCCCTTGTGGGACTGATAAGGGAATCATTTTTTTTTTTACTCTATATGAGCACAAAAAAGCTCAGTGGACACAAAATGACATTCCCATAATGAAAACTGGGTCTCATAGCTACATTTAGACTATATCAGTCAATTCAATACAGCTCATATGAATATAGGTCTCCTTCAGGAGACCATATGTTTGCAGACACAATACATCCTCCTATGAAAGCCGAGAAGTGCTTTGAGACTTGTTTGTATGTTCAGTGCACCTAAGCTCACCGGTTTATATTTGTCTACAACAGATAAAGCACACAACTTTCAGATAACGTCACACATGGAACAGAACCTCCCCCCCAAAAAAAAGCTGAAATGGCCAATTTTTCATCATCAGAGATAAAGATTCTTTTCAAAAACAGCAAAAAAAAAGCAAAGCCCAAAATATTTTCCACTACAGAATGAAGTGAGATAATTAAATATATCATGCCATCGTCTCTTGAGGTTTTGGTTTTATACCGGATAATCCTAGGAGCCAGATAGCTCAGTGTCAGGGTGGAGAGGAGAGGTGTAGTGACAGAGGGGTAAGGGCGTGCACCACATGCTGCAAACTTCACTGTGGAAAGACATCTGTACTGTCTCTGTGCTTGCAGTGACTTGTAAACTCTAAGCAGTTCCCCTATGAAAAAGGAAAGGTCGTGTTTTCTACTTCAAATTCAAACGGATTCAAACACGGATCATAAAGTCATAAATTCTCACTGCCGAGTCTTATATAATTAACAGGTCTACATCCGAGAGAGGAAATCGTTGAATCAGTCGATAAATTTAGCACCGGTGCCATCAGTACACAGAATCAGGGCAAGACCCGTTGTTACAGAAGTTTAGAAAAAAAGTGTAAATCTAATCTTTATTGGTTTCTAGACTCTGTAGTTTAATGCTGCAAACCAATCAGCCACGGAAAACCTGGCAACCTCCATCCAGCTACAAATCCTCTATGACTTCAGTATATTACGTGTCAAGTACCAGGCCATCTACTACCAATACGGAGAAGTTATAGGCCCTAGCTTCACAAGCCAAGGTTTTAAAGTCACCCATCATCTCCTTCCTCACATCGAGCCAACAGTGTGCCAGAAATTAGCTTGTATCGGTGATATTTCCTCCTGTGAAGAAATCATCATGTTTTGCAGTTGGAGACATATGAAACAAGGCAGGGAGGGTGAATGGGATATACTTGCGAAATATTCCCATCCATCTATCCATTCATAGTCAACCAGGTATCTGAAATTGGGTCGCAGAGTCATGCTGGAGCCTATCTAAGTGCTCACTAGGTGAAAGGGGGAAACACACGGTTGCTATTCCATCACAGGACTTAAGCACTTAGGGGTTCAGTGTCCTGCTCAAGGACACCAAATGTTCCTTTCTCCCTGGAAAAAAACCATCCAGTGCTCTGTTCTTGTTTCAGGATGTAGCTATATCACATGTGAAAGCCAAGCAATCCTCACCACATGCATACCAAGTCCTCCGTCTGGTCAACTGTGTCTAAGCATTAGATGGCAACATGGACAGCTCATATTCATGTAGTAGGATTAGTCTAGTGTTGTGAACACTGTAATCACCAGCTTCAACACATGCATCTGTGGAACATGCATCAGGGGCTACTGGAATAAGCAAGTGTTTTGTGATGCACCGACCTCTGTGTCGGAATCTAAGCCTGGTCCACTGATTTGACCCAGGCCTGCTGCTTATCTAGGCCAGCCTCAAGCTTAGGAGCATAATCATTGCTCTCTCCTGAAGGGCTTATTGATATGGCAGAGGAGATTGTGTGTGTGTTGGTGCACATGCTGATATGTTTTTGCATACATAGAGCATTCCCTTCTTAGTATGGGTGAGTGACAATATATATGCCTGCAATCATGCCTCCATGCCTCCATGCACAATTGTACAATTTGAGTCCATAATTACATCATACAATCTAGTACACCAGCAGCACAGCTCAGGAAGTACGGCAGTTATCTGGTGATTGGAGGATTAGTGGTTCAATGCCTGGCCCCCTCAGAAAGTGTTGTGTCCATGAGCAAGACACTGAACCCCTATCTGCTCAACCCCTGCAATGGAATTGCAACCTGTCCTGGGTGTTTCCCTGCCTTCACCTAGTGAGCGTTGAAAAGGGCTCCAGCATGACTCTGTGACCCGACTTCTGATAAGTGGTTGAGGGATGGATGGAGGGATGGATGGATGGATGGATGGATGGCTCTATAATACCAGTACTGACATTTTGATGTGCTAATAGTGGCTCACTGTTGTATCCTTTAGCCGCTGCACATCAAAAGATTTGTTGAGCAGATTATCATACGTACTCTTCTGAATCATTTTCAAATTGTGTGCCCTCAGTGATTTTCATTTGGATTGTGATAGTGCAGTCATATCACCAGAAGGCAATAATACAATACAAATTTAAGCAACTCCCATGATAAAGTGAGGATTTAAGCAGTAGAAACATATTCACCATCGTCTTAATCAAAGACAGCAAAGCTAATGAGGGGTCTCCGTCATTACTCCCCCCCCCACACACACACACACAACAAACACAAAAGAAAACACCAGCTCCAGTTCCTGAATGAGCCATTTTGTGTTGCAGTGCATTAATATTTGTTTTCTGTGTCCATGTGACTATTTGATGAGCAGCAAACATGTGTATGTGTCTGTGTGTATATGAGAGAGAAAGGGGAAGATGGTGGTGCTAATTTGCTGATGTGGCAACGGCACCTTTCTGATGCAGTCTGGAGTCTCATGCATTGATTTGAGATGTGTATGGCCTGGTGGGAAGCTTAGTCTCTTATTCGGGGAGGGTGGATACAAACTGCCCTTTGGTGTTAATAAATAGAACACATGAAAACATACTAAATGGCTTAGATTGCATCAGGAATGTGTTTGTTTCTGTACTTGTGTGCATGTTGACATTGTCGGTGTGTGTAAGATATTCCTACTGTAACTAGCTGCTGCCTTACTGCAGCGCCATCTTTATATGTGTGTCTATGTGTGCTCGTAATTGATCTTTCAACAGGTTCTCAGTTTCTCCTCCTCCAGTTCCCCTTTTGCTGCCCAGCAGAGCAAGAAAAGGTGTTTATTTCTCACTGGGTGGTAAAGTCCTGATGGGAACAGTGCGTTTGGGGTCTGTTACATTAGAGCAGGGAGCAGCAGGGGATACACACCCAAAGTCTCATTTACTTGTAGCTCCACCATTCCTCTTCCTCCAATGCCACAACATAAACACACACACAAACGTTTTTCTTGTCTCCCCTGTCTTGATTTGCTTCCTTTTATAATCCCTATCTTTTCAGTCAATTAAAATCCCACATCCGTCATTGCAATGTCTTCATATGTTGTTTTTTATCTCTGTGTGTGTGTGTGTGTTCATTGTGTCTCTGCAAGAAGGTAAAGGAGATTAACAAAGAGGGAAAGAGATAGAGGCACATGTATCCGCTTTCCAATGTGTGTATGTGATAACTGTGACTGTGCCTGTCTGTCTGTGTACGTCACCATACCCCCTCCACATAATCTGTGTTGAAAGCTGCACGAGTTAACGTCAATCTCTAACGATGGGGCTCAGTCAGTCACAAGGTACTACTGCACTTCCCACCATCAGTGTGCCTTCTCCTGGCTAACCGGAAAGAGAGCGTGAAAGCACGTGTGCAGTTCGTGTGAGCAGGTGGGGTGTGTGTGTGTGTGTGTGTGTGTGTGTGTATGTGTGTGCGTGTGCATAAAGAAAAGGGGAAATAATATGCAGGGGGTATCACTGGAGGGGAAATAGAAACAGTAAAAGACAGCACCAGAGATCGAACTATAGTGACTAAAATGAGAGGAGGAGAGCCAGAGATGGCATCCTGTTCCCCACCAGTCTGCCTCCCGTCTCTTTGTGCAACCATCCAGCCAGACAGCTATGCTTTACTTAACCAGCAGCACTATGTTGTCAAAAGAGCCCACAGAGAGGACCATGGAGGAGTAAGAAACAGAAGGAGAAGACTACAAGAGGAGGAAGAGAGGGCAACAGAAAAAAAAAGCTTAGTGCAAAGTGAAACAGAAAATCAAATCAGTGTACTATCAGGTAGAAACATCACATTCATAACCTTGTATTGAATACTAAGCTCCTTTACATTATCTATCCCCTTCTATGAATAATAGCACCGTTTCCTAGCCAAAGGGATAGTGATTTGGCCAGGTTTTATTAACACTGGGCTTGTCGACTAATCAGCCTCTCAGCAATCGTTTTCCTTCTTGTGTTAGCAAGCCAACATCACAAGTCTACACAATGCTGCATTGATTTTCATACCTTGCCTTTTGACATTTAATTAGTGTGTGTTTAGCATAAAGAAGGAGAGGGAGAAAGAGATGAAGGAGAGAGATCCTATTTTGCACCTCCCTGCTCCTGTAGTTCCCTTTGCCAGCGGGGTTGGAAAATTCATTTTGTAAGAGTAAATAACATATTCCTCTAGAAAGGAAGGAAAGGACCCTTAGGGGTATTTATCTGATTATGTTGGCTAGGGTTGAGCTACTGTTTATAAAGACAGAATGGTGCATGGAAAAAAGACAAGTCCATTCTTACACCATAGAAACCTAACCAGACAGACATACAACCTTTTGCATGCACATATGCACACATACAGACACTCCCCTAGATTACAACCTAAATCTTAAAATGAAATCCAAGACTGAAGTGCAACTGTCCTCTATGAGATCTATTTTTGTGTCGCAATTAGTCCTCATGTTGTGAGGCTGGATATGGATTTAGATGGAGCATGGTGGATTAAGGCTGGATGCCCTTCTGGATGCCCCACAGAGGGCTTGAACCTGCAGCCCATAGCACATCAGTTCCTGAGGTGCATGCTCTACCGCTGAGCTACCACAGACCCCATGCAATAATCCTCCATACTAGTTCTCAACAATCTCACAGGTACTTATACAGAGCTGGTCCACAGGCAGCATATCTGCGTAGCTATAGATCACCAACCGATAATATAGATCTTACTGTCCATTCAGCACTATCAGTGCATACAGATGAGTAATTGAGATGTAACAATCTCTCTTTTTTCCACAACTACCTCTCCCTTTTAGACCTTCCCTCTCTCTCATTGTGTGAAGTGGAACGTGAGTGCAGCAGATGTGTTAATAATGGGGAGAAGGGCCCTGCATACACGACCCATGGAAGAGCAGCCAAAAAAGACCTTGCATAGTAGCTGCACACAGATATACAAAGTTAGAGAGATGGAGAAGAAGCAAGAGAGATAAGAGAGTTAAAGCTGCATACCTCTGAACATAAGATGTTGAAAACAGGGTTCCAAACATAAAAAGAGAGAACGCAGATTTTTGCTGACCAGTAAGTAGTAGCAGTGTGTATAAAGGCTTCAATAGTTGCAGACTAAATGGCAGAAGAGTAAAAAAGGCCACTTGTGCATGGGATAAAGGCTCCTTTGTCAAACATATGAGATGAGAGTCTGAAAGGAGGGATGAATAGAAAGAGCAAAAAGAAGGTATTCCCAAACATTTACTGTCTGTCTCATAAACTAGGTGGCCAGACAATAGGTTTTTAATGGAAAGATCACTTAGAAGAGGCCATGGAAAAGAACTTTGCCAAGTACACAGGATTGGCGAGCAACTGCCAGTAGGCTTGAGAGAGAGCAAGGTGCCTCCCTGTGGAGGTTGGACACAGGGGATTCACAGCCCATTCTTTAGCCAGAGCCTTCAATGATTTGGGCATTAAGGGGAAGAGGAAGGGGAGAGCCATCCACAGTATCACCGATGTGGCAGAGAGGGCATCAAGATGACTATGGCTCAAAATAGGAGGGCCATGGGGTCATAAGTAACAAGTCGTCTGGACACAAGCTGGGGACTGCTCAGCCCTGGCTGGGTCACCTAGAGGGGGGTGCATGATGTCGAAAGACCCAAAACACCCAATGATCCCAGGAACATCAGTGAAGATTTGTTGAACAGCATCAGCAGATGTATTTACACAGAAAATAATGATTCAGTGTGACACAAATGATTCTTACATACATACACAAAGTGGCTGGCTATAATTATTCAAAGGCTACTGTGAGCACCAAATGGTATCATTAACTCTATTGAATTTCTCTGGGGAATACCTCACTCTAGCCCCATTTAACTGCATGTGTGTGTGTGTGTGTGTGTGTGTGTATACATTTGTATAAGCATGTGTATGTATTGGGAGTTTGAATACACAATGGCAAGAACACGAGCCAAGGTCTCCTTTCTCACATGTGGGACCAAATTACAGATCAGCACAAAATCCTGATCGCTCCATCATGGCACATTAATTATGAATGAAGAAAGCAAATATGCCTTCCGAATGCATGTAATGGCATGGCGATGCATACCCTATTGGAAAGCAGCACAGCACCTAGGAGAGCTCAGTAGCTCATTAATAGAAAAAAATGCTAAAAGCATGTGGCACTGTGATTCCAGCACCACTGTTAGCTCTACCACTAGATGAGGCAGTGTTACTGAATACATGCAAATTTATAGTCACTCTCCTCCGTGGCCTCATGCTACATTGCTGTGATGGCTGCGGCACAAAGTGCATTTCATTTCCCTACCAAAGGGATCTTTCTTTTTTTTTTCCTTTCTTAAAAATAAAAAAGTTATCCCCTTTTTTCCCACCCAAATTCCCCAAGTTCCCTATGGCTGCATCTGTCATTTTGATGCCCCTCTAGAACGTCAACAGGGAGGAGGAAGCCGTAGCACGCATCTCCTCCAAGTCAACGATGACTAGCCCTCACTATTTCACACATCATGGCCTCACGGGAAAGCACAGTGCTTGGCCATTGCAGAAGAATGAAGCGAGAGTACTTTCCGTTCACTTAACCTAACCCTTACCCCCATGTGAGGCTTAGCCAATTATACCCCACTAACTATGGACCTCCAGCCGTGGTTGGAAACGGTGTGGCTGGGATTTGACGCATGGATGTGCTGAACAGTGCTTTAATCCCCGACGCCACCAGAGGTCCTGTTGGGCTCTTTCATTCTTAATGCTCTGTGTAAACACATGCAAAACAGAGGGCCACTTGTGTGTGACAGGATACATGTGCACAAAAATACACACAAGGGCATTCATTAACAGTTCAGAGGAAATCATATTAGAAGACAGTTATTTTCAACGCCGTCTGCTGGTTATTACCACTTGCATAAAAGTGACTGTGTAATTTATTGTTAGCATGAGCTAAAGTAAGGCTGCGGTAGCTCAGGGGAAGAGGATGTGCTTTGGGAACTAACGAGCCAGAGTTTGCAGGTACAAATCCACTGTGGGGCATCAAAAGGGGCTCTAGCCTTAAAAACCCATGCCTTCCCCAAGATGAAATGGCAACCTGTCCAGGATGTTTCCCCACATTTCACCCAATGAGTAGTGTCACAGAGTCATGCTGTAGCCTATCCCAGCACTCATTGGGCGAAAGGAAAGGCAGGGCAACACCCTGGACAGGTCACCGTTACATCTCAGCGTAGGCAGGGATGATTAAGGCCAGATGTTCTTACTGATGGCCCATGATGGATTCAAACCGAAAGCCTCTGGCTCATTAGTTCCTGAAGTGTGCACACTTCGCCTGAGCTACCAAAGCCTGGTCAAGAGAATCTCAAGTTGTTGTTTTTAAAATACATATACTATCTGCCATTGTTGATTGGAGGCCATAGTGGTTCATTGGTAGAACATACACTTTAGAAACTGATAAGCCAGATGTTGCAGGTTCGAACCCACAGGGGATCAGGAAGGGGTTCCGGCCTTAATCCTTCATACTCAGTAAATGTAAAGGCATACTTTTTAAAGGGCTTCGAGTAGTCAAAAGAAAAGAAAAGTGACATACAACTATAAGTCTATTTACCATTTATCTCTTATTAACCACTGTTGATTGAATCCATTCACTTTTCATTATAATTTCATCCCCCATTGTTCTCCAAACCTCCTAACTACCAGTTTGCCTTGGAATCACTAGATGAACAACAATAAGAAAAGGGTGAAAAATTGCAGACCATCTCTGAAAATGTGCTAAGAGATAACAAAGTGAAGGGAGGGACATATGACATGGCTCAAAGTCACCCTCATTTCTCATGGTGTGGCAGCTTGTGGTGGGAGTTGACAGAGAGTTTATGAAAACATCTGTCTGGTGTTTCTCTACCACTTGCTCTTATATCAGGAGGTTATTTAAAAGGCCTTTGATCACACCCACCATCCCCTAGTCCCCCAGTGGAACACAGAAGTAGAGAGATAAAAGACAATAAAGGACAAGTGAAGAGAGGTTCTGGGCACTAGGACACTGCATTGAAATGAAACCGTTTTTCAGTGAGCTGAGAAAAGACAGGGTGCCATTTCTTACACAAGTCTTTGTGAACACTCACGTCTCTCCGTGACATGCTATCCCTTTCTACTCTGTTTATCACTCTCCGTCCATCTGTAACACTGGTGACTAGTTGAGAAGAATGAGTTTCAGAATGACACTAGATTTATGCCAAAAGGGGAGTTTAGGGGAAGCATAGCTCAGGAGATAGGGGGGTTGTCTGGTAATCAGAGATCGGTGGTTCGATCCCCAGCCCCACCAGAAAGCATGTCAAGGTGTCCTTGAGCAAGACACTGAACCCTAACTGCTCCCCGAGCACTGCATAGAGCTGTTCTCACTGCTTCTGTAAAATGGGCTAAATACAGAGAACAAATTCTACCAGACTTGATCATGTGGTAAATAAAACAAATCTGTTCTATTTTTCTATCATAACTGAATAAAGGATCTTTTCAGAATATTCAAAGTCGACGGAGTTAAGTTAAGGCATTTTTTTGAGTCAGTCTGTTTCGGTCGCCTTTGGTCAGCAGAATTCCCTCATTTTCATTTTGGAGTTTATTTCATTACAGACCAAAAAGAAAGACACATTTCATCCATCCATCCATCATCTACCACTTATCTAAAATCAAATTATGGGGTCATACTCGAGCCTATCCCAGCATTCCAATTTTTGAGCATAAATCCTTTTTGTGCAGGTGCGTGCGCGCACGTTGAGACTAATCAGATCAGAATTTCTTTCAGAGAGTTTACTTTTGAACCAAATTTGTGCCAATTTCTGAGTGAGATTGCCAAACTAGCTGTAAAATGCATTAATTTGACAATTGATGACAACTGATAAAGCAGTCTGCTGATTTTTGCCTATTTTTCTGAGTCTGTGACTACTCCCATAATGTAGAGACTAATTGCGACATAAAAATGGACCTCTCTCTTAGCTACACACAATGGTGGGTGTATAACATAATGAGAGGTCCATGTTATGTGTCATGATAAGTCCTCAAACTATGGAGGTGGACCTGGACTTAGATGGACCTTGGGGGATTAAGGCTGGAAGCCCTTCCAGATGCCTCATAGTGGGTTCAAACCTGCTGCCTCTAGCTCATCAGTTCCCAAAGCACACACACACACTAACGTTGAGCTACCATGCACCCCCCCGTGAACCACACAAAACAATTTGTGACATATAACCAGTGACTAGGAACAGCACCAGTCGAAAGACAGGTGGGAGAGAGCAAGAGAGAAAATGATTCACACAGACATAATTAGTTTGATTTGTCTTCCGAATTTGTCAGGCCCTCTCAGCCTAAAATGTGTTTCCCTCCTACTCTTTGGGAAGGAAAGGTCTGACAAACAGAAGACGATAAACAAAGGCAAACAGTCAAAGGAGTACTTGAAATATCACAGGTCCACCGGTGCAAAGAACACAACTGATGTGGTGATGAAGAGTTTCAGCAGCTCTCCGTCTTGTCATTTTACCGTCAGTTTGGCCATCCATCAAGCTGTCAAAAGCAGATAGTACATCTGTGTGCAGGCGTTTGCCTATGTACTCTAGCCATAACCAAGATTAATATACTGTCACTGTGCAAATACATGCGTTTGTGTGTAAAAAAAAACCATTATAGCCTTTGTAAGGCCTGTCAATCATGTTAATAATTACTGGCTCTGTGATTTATACCTGATGGTGGGTCAGGCTATTCAATAACTCATTAAATCAGCCCAATAGATTTGCTGGACATCTCTTGAAGAGTAAAATTATCATGGGTGTTTGATCTATTCATTCCCATATTTATCTCTCACTATCTCATGTGTGTCTCATTGCAAAGATGCATCAATACCAAAACATCTGAATCGATTTGTCACACTACAATAGAAGCAAAAGCAACAAGAATCAGTTGATGACATCAACTGTTTATTCTCATCAGTCTGTCTGCTCTTGTCAGTCCAACCAATGCTCAGGTCACTGGCTGAAACCATTTGCACTTCAAACAAAAACAAAGAAAAAATGTCAACTAAAATGTGCAAAGTTGTGATCGATTGTGTATCGGGAATGAATTGAGGCTATTCTCAAACCTTTGTTCAAACCCAGTCACTGGGGCATGTGTCCTCCTTCTCCTTCAGTTATAATCCTCTTTGATCCATGCACTAATTTATTTAGGTTTGCAATTATGCCTATTAAAGATTAAGCGTCAAGCTGCGTCTCACGCAACAAATCAAACACATATGTAAACACACATGCAGCACTTGGACAAACAACATTGAAGATAACAAAATACCAGCACGGGTACCTTACCCGACTCACAATGCTCATCTCTAATGTAGCATAGTGTGATTAACTTGACTGTGTTTGATCTTCCCAATCACATGTCTGTGTGTGTGTCTCCTTGTGAATGCATGGTGATCATGTAATCACAGCCCACGGTACAGAATGGGGGACCAATAAGAAGAAGAAGAAGCTTTATTCATTTGTCATTGTAAATACATAGATACAACTAAATTTGTTCTCTGCATTTAACCCATCCTACTGTATAGGAGGAGTAAGGGGCCAGGGTACTCGGTGCTAGTGCGTGCTTTGAGAACTGACAAACCAGATGTTGCAGGTTTGAAACCAACGCAGGGTGTCAAGAAGGGCATTCAGGCTAAATTACAAAAGCTCCACCCAAGTCCATGTCCACAACGTAGGGACTAATTTTGACATGTAAAAACGGACCAATGGACCTCAATATTGTAAAGGAGTAATGGACAGCTGTGGCTTTTGGGGACCAACTCCAGTTCTTTTTCTTCTTGCCTTGGTCAAGGACAAAGGTAGGAGTATAAACCCTAACGTCCATGTTTTTTGATGATGGGAAGAAACCAGAGAACTGAGGGAAAACCCACACAGACATGGCGAGAACATGCTAACTCCACACAGAAAGGACTTGGAATGGGATTGAACCCAGGAACTTCTTGCTGTTAGGCAATAGTACTAACTGCTGTGGCATCATGCCAGGTTACCATGTCAGGGTTAACTATCATGCCTGACTAAGGCAATAGGAAAAAGAGCCGGACCGGAGCTGCAGCTGCTTGCTGCTCCTTTACAATAGGATGGATTAAATAACTTTTAAAGAAAATATGTATATACAATGAACAATGAGTAAAGGTTCTTCTTCAAAAAAGAAAAAGTATCAACATTTATGTATTGTAGACATGTCTCGGGTCAACAACTTGTGAAAAAATCTAGCCATAGCCATCTCCCAATGATTCGAACTCCCTTCTCGCATCTCAAGGTACTAATCCAACTGTAAATAATGACAGGTGGACAGAAGAGGAAGTTTTCATAGAAAACCTAAGCAAGCAGTCAACAACTACACCAGTCAGGCCAAAATATCAGCACTTTACTTTGCTCTGGGTTCCAAAATTACAATTCCATTAGATTCATTCAAGTTCCTAAGTATGGCTGGGAGTGGCACACCCACAGGGAAAGCTGTAACAGTGCGGCTATTGTTCACTCTGGTTTGTGAAGACAGGAAGAATACAGAAGAGAGGAGAGATTTATGATACCATATTATTGTATAGTTGTGGATATCCTCCTTTCTATACACGCAACTCATATTTTAGTATCTGCTGAGCTCCACTCAATGTTTCTGAAACACTAAATGATGCTTTTGTTTATTTCCTACATCCAGTCATCAATTCAGTCTTACATAATGGATCTGGTTAGGCTGTTTGCTAATATGACTGAGAACAGCACTGGCTTCTTGCCACCAGGCTGGTGAACATTTCCTTTACTTCAGCCGAGATTGCAAGCAGCAAGAGTTTCTCATTTACTTCATGCCACTGAAGATCCATCTCCTTGTTCTCTCTCCCTGCTTACAGATAGCTTGGTGGCGCCTGTCAATGTGACCATCAAGGCCCTGAAGGCTAATTCTGCTGTGGTGACATGGGACATCCCTGAGGGAGACACTGTCATTGGCTTCGCCATCACACAGCAGGTAGGCTACACTTATATTTAACACACACACGCACACACACACACGCACGCACGCACACACAACTTTTGGCTGCTTCTTTCAGGGGTCACCTCAGCAGATCATCCATCTCTTCCTATCCTCTGCATCTTCCTGTCACACCAACCACCTGCATGTCCTCCCTCAGCACAACCATAAACCTCTCTTTGGTCTTCCTCTTTTCTTCTTGCCTGGCAGCTCCATATTCAACATCATTTTTCCCAATATACCCAGTATCTCTCCTCAGCACATGTCTAAACCATCTCAATCTTGCCTCTCTTGTGTTTTTTCCAAGCTATCTAACTTGAGCTGTCCCTCTAGCATACTCATTCCTAATCCTTTCCATCTTCATCACTCCCAATGAAAATCTCATCTTCAACTCTGCCACCTCCAGACCTGCCTCCTATGTTTTCAAGTCAAGCCCATTTCATTTGCATAGCCTTTTTTTTTTTTTAAAGATTCCCTTATCAGTCCCGCAAGGGGAACTTTGGATTTCTCTGCATTTTTGACCCAACCTATTGTATTGGAGCAGTGAGCTGCCAACACATGGCGCTCGGGGAGCAGTTAGGGGTTAAGTGTCTTACTCAAGGACACCTCGACATACTGTATGCAGGACCGGGGATCGAACCTGTAACCTGACTGCCAGACGATTGCTCTACCCACTGAGCTATGCCGCCCCCTAATTAGCAGTCCTCCCTATTGTTCACAGATATGCATTTCATCTCACTCCTACTGACGTTCATTTTTCTTCCCCCAGTTAATATCTCCATCTCTCCAGGCTCTCCTCAACCTGCACCTTACTCTTGCTACAGATCACACTTTCATCCTTGAACATCATAGTCCACAGAGGCTCCTGCCTGATTTTGTCCATCA
>OMLC01103329.1:2497-18290 GCA_900302585.1 Regalecus glesne | reverse complement strand
CTACCCTATCTCTTTCTTAAGGGTTTCATACCTCATTTGCATGGCAGTGTGGTCTTTGTCTTTGATAAGGAGAACCTAGATTGACAGTCTATCTGCCAGGTTAAAGTGCATATAGTACCTTTACATTTAAAAGATATACTATGTAAGATATTTTACCTCAATATAGCCTTTACAAACCATAAATTGGCCTCTTTCCCTAGAGCCGGAAGTCCCCTTTAATTCAAGTTCACCCAGTTCAGCAGAGAAGTGTGAGTTGTAAGAATGCTTAGAGAGAAGCCCGTCATCACACCAAAAAGTCATAGCTTCCCAATTAGCCGCATACAAAGGAAGAGCTCTGATATCATCAGATTTGTAGGAAGACAAAGACACCTACGAGCAAAAGCTAAGCTTCAACAGCAGGATAGAACAAGCTGATCTGCCATCTTGAGGGAATGCTAGTGGTATTCCCAGGAAACAAACAATCATCTGTGGGTGAACAACCAAAATGAAAACAGCCAAAGAGTAAACTAATGTTAGGCCCCCTTAAAAAAATTCATTATTCTTATTGACCACTAGTCAATTTCAACATGCGATGGGAGTTGGTGTTTGTACGTCATGCTTGGGTCCTACCAGAGGCCTGGTAGTTGCACTCCACTAGAACTGCACTCCCTGACTCTCATGGCAGGGAAAGTTAAATGCAGGAGCTTATGAGCATATCGAAGAATAATGCTGTGGTAAACTTCCAGTTCGTCTGTATTAAACATAGGAGTGCAGTAACATGAAACATTAAATAATTTTTTTCTACTCCGAGCATTTACAAAATCTCATTAATTTAACACAGTTAAGTCATGATTTATAACTGGTGGCAAGCATGGGCGCAAGTCCATAAAAACTGGGATGCCATCCAGTGCTTTACCTGTGCCTCCATCTGTAGGGTTAGTGGTTGTTTTAGGAAGGGCATCCGGCACAAGATTTGCCAAGTTAATATGCAGATTGACAAGACCATAACAGGTACCATAGGAAACCATATCGATCAAAGCCAGAGTCGACAAGGGCCGCCAGTGGTGCTCTGTCCTCGCAGGGTACCGATGGAAAGTCTAAAATCCATTGTGGTGACCCCTGAAAAACAATAAGCCAACAGAAGACAAAAAATGCAGATTTATAAAAATATTGATTATTTAATTGAGATTTATAGAGCACTGACAGACAGATTATGTTTCTCAAGGGTTCATGAAAAGTCTCTCCAAAAAGGTTGGGGCCTTTTTGTCCAAATCAGTAAAGAGCTATTTGTCATACACAAGGAAGTGGGGGGGGCATTATATGCAGGTGAAGCCTCTTCTAGATATTTCTTAAGTCTTTGGTGTTTCCACTTGTGAGGGCAACATTGAAACATGCTCCATCTTTCCCATTTTCAGTCCAGCGGTGGACACCACTGATGTGGTGCAGGATCAATCACCAGCATCTCCTGAGTTCCTAAAAATACACATTAAATACTTTTAAGTACACTAGCGGATTAGGCACTAGCTCAGGAGAAATGTTATTTCTGTTGCAGACCATACCAGGAAAATATTTGTATTAACAGATATCTAGATGTATTTAAAATGAGGTTTGCAGATTTTAATAATGATGCATCCATCCATCCATCCATCCATTGTCAACCGCTTATCCGAAACTTTTTACCTAATGACATAGTAAATTTTAATTTTTGCTCAATTGACTTTGGATTTGAAAGTGTTGTTCATTTTCACTAATATCTCAGTACTGTCTCAAGACCATGGGAATAACATGTATGATGTCTGACATTGGGTATAATACCCCTTTAGCATAACTGTAAATTGTTCCTGAACTAAGTCAAAGTGAATGATCTTGTTTGATCATACAGGAGAGAGTAGGTTGTATGTGTTTTCAGAATGGCCTTGACTATGGGTTCTTCCATCCCTGATCAAATGACTTCCAGCCCAACTCATTTGCTGAATAAGCCTTTCCATCGTTGTGTTTTGCTGGTTAAAATGATAACTCTCAACTACTGGGTATAGGTGTGAGGATTGTATTGCATAATATGTTGTCATGGGTGAACGCAGGTTGAATGACTTTGCCCCATATGATATGTTTTTATAGATGGCACCACGGAATCATGGTCATGTAGAAACCAGTAGACTATTTTCTGACATTTCCCGTAGGTCTGAACACAATTGCCACGTCCCTCTGTGTTCACTGAAGCAAAGCCACTTGATTTTTATTTGACTGCCACAAGTAGGAGATATCACATTCTTGGATGGCATCTCAACATTGAAGACTATTCTAGAATAATTCAAGTAATTTGGGCATAACTTATTTTTCTAATTGCATTCTCCCATTGCTTGATCCTGGACTGGGTAGGGATGGACTTGTGAAAGGGATAATACTTGAATCTGCTGTATTTACAGGCTTCTCTTCAGAGTTAATGCTCGTGTCCAGGCCCACCCACAGTATTTGTTATTAATAATTGTTATGTACAAAACTGGTAAAAACAAAATTGACAATAATCATTAAGTGATGTTCAAGAGCAGAGCCATGGCCTACCCAATTTGCACAACAACAATAACATGTCTACAGTAAATAGTTGAAAATGGAATAATAATAAACTGATATATAAATGATTCACAAGTTAGATGCTCTAGCTATGAACAAACCAAAACAAGGAAAGCCAGTTGATTGGTTTACTTTCAAATCTAGAACATTGAATTTTTGTAAAGATGGAATTGTTATACTCACAATAGCTTCTTACCCAGTTGGAGATGAAGTTAGATAGGAAAAAGAGTTTCATGTGTGGGCTGGTGGTGAACTGCACTGGGGTGCAAAGAAGGAAGCTTGCTGGTAATAGACTCTCATCGGTGCTTCCTCCATTGGTCCGGTCTGGGGCATGGGCATTGTGTGGGATGGCAGCAGGCATCACAGAGGTACGACCATAATGGTGGATAAAGTCACCAGGTGAAAAATGATAGCTGCATAGACATAATATCATATCAAAATCATAGAATATATTGGTTCTCCATGATAATTCGTTTTGCTGTTCATATTAAGTCAGAACAATAATGTATAGTAAAATGTTCTTGCAAGTGCTCGTATTGACTCGTATAAATAGGGATGCATATCTTTGATGAGTGATGACAGTGCAGCCTGTCAGACTTGATCATTTGTCAGCGTGCCATATGGGGGGAGATATCCCAAGTGATGATATAATCATAATGTTTTAGACAATCTGCTTAATTGATTACCATGAGTTGGCATGCCTTGGGATTCTGGTTTGACTTTCAGGCCCCAAAAAATGAAAACCACTATATCAGGCTACATTATGTAACCTGTACAACCAAGACAAGTATTGCCTGAGACAGGCTGCCTCATATCTTACAAATAGGCTGGAGGGATATCTAGCATCAATGTGAGAGTGTTCATGTGTAAGCTAAAGAGCTAAATATCTAAATATATTTGCCTGATATTTAATTTTATCTCATCTGAGTCTGGCACATTGCAAACTATCAAAGGAATGTGAAAGCACTTTTTTTTTTTTTATTCTTACTGTGACATTTGTCCTCTGCATTTAACCCATCCTACGTTGTAAGAGAAGTAGACAGATGTACCATCTAGAGAGCTGTGTGTATGCGTGTGAGTGCATGTGTGCTTCCATTTATACATGTCACGATTCGTTCCCACATTGTGGGGGTGGACACAGACCTTGACGGCACGTGGAGGATTAATAAAGACACTTGTCAAAAAAGGAGTGAGACATCAACCCATTCTCATAGAAACCGGAGATTCTGTGGCAGGCCGCATGATAACCTTTTAATTTGAGATCAGTATGTACAATTACAGGTATTTTGCTCTCATCTTCGTCCTGCAAGTGTGCTTATTTGTTGACTTGACAGCTGACTGGGTCATTTGACATTGGGGAGTTCCATTGTCTTCATATGAGACCTACGCAGATGGATTTACCAAGGTTACCTGTACCCTACCAAGTGTTTACTGTGAAGCAAAAAGCTTCTTATGTAAGTGATGAAAGCAAGGAAATAAAATAAAGCAATGGATTGAAGGCATTATGAAGGAGCCAAGCAAAAGTAAATGCACAATGTACATTCGTGCACGTGAGTTTGTGTTCGTCTTTGCAGGCTGTGGGAGCAGGTTCATGACTGTGTGCATGAGGCTCTCAATGTGGTAGTTTCTCTGTCACCAGCCGACATATGATTTGATTTCTTGGTGAAAATAAGGGATTCATGTTTACAGATTGAGTCAGTGGTCTTGAGTTGCTGAAAGTTACTGCTGTCGTGTTTGGAAAGATAGACTGAAGGAGGGATTGAGAGGGAGAGACTGCATTTGAAAAAAGAGAGAGTGTGAACAAGAGTGAGAAAGCGAAGGGACAAGGGCTTTTAGTTTCCCTTCATTAACATTTTACTCGGCAGTGAATGTGGTGCTTCACTCAGCAAGGTTGGTGAATAGGTGAGCGAACAAGAGGGACATAGAGAGACGTGGAGTGGGGTATGGGGTGGGGGCACCACAGTGAAGCAGACACTGGGTTGTCACGGCGACAGACTTCTGACCTCACAGGTTTTGAGGAGCCTGCCAGGACAGATGTCTTGGCAGTGCATCATGTTCATTACTCCAGCCAAAAGACCAGGCGCATCTCATAAAGCAGCAGTGTACTGTAGAATCCAGCCTCTACGCAGTTTATCTTTTTCTTTTTGGAGGCAGGGGTAGGGTGGTGGTTTATCCAGTGATGATACATCACAAGATTATTTCATTGGTGTTTATTTTTTTGTTTTTTCTTTGTTTTTATTTTTTTTAAATGTCCCCTTATGGGACTGATAAGGGAATCCATTTATAGCTGTGTCTGTATTTTATTTAATACTTTATTGATATCCGTGGGGAAATGTATCCTCTGAATTTGACCAATCCTACACACACACACACACTAGGAGCAGCTGCAGTGCAGTGACCTGGGACCAACTCCAGTTAGTTTGCCACTGTCTTGATCAAGGGAATAGCTTCACTGCTTCACTGGCACACCCCATGAAAACACATGCAGACATGAGGAGAACAGCCAAACTCAGACACAGGCGAAATTGAAAGGACATGGGACAGGCCGGTTTCAAACCTAAGACCAGCTTGCTGTCGAGCAACAGAGTTTATTGTTACCCCTATTTGTTCATGCTGTATTTAACAAATCAGAGGTTCAGGCTAGCCAGCTTGTGTAAATGACCATGAACTTCTGTTTTAGCTTGTTCCATCCATTTTGACTTCAGCGTGACCCATTCGGATTGTTTTTCCAGAGTTCAATTTATTTTGTCATCATCACCTTTGGCAGTGATCTGTGGCCAATACTCACTCAATGGTGGTACCTGTTTGTTGTAGGTAATCTCTTTCAGCAAATCCCACGGCTCCCATCTGTTGGGAACATCTAATCTTATGTCCAGTAAAGTCTGTTGATCATAGATAATGATTTAAGATGGGTTTTGTACATCCAAAGTAAGATATAACACAAAAACGAACCACAAGGTGGTTGCAGCTTGTAGCGAGTTGCCACCATCTTCAATCTCATCACATAACCATCTTCAGGCTCTTGAGCTTCAAGATGATAAATAATGATCTGACCTGTAACTAAACCTGTGCATGTATCTATAGCCATGGATATATAACCTGTCATTTAAACAGCTGATGAGGCCTTATACTTTTTTTAAAGGAAGGAAAGGAAAGCAACTTTATTTGGTCAGTGTATTCTTACAATGAAATTTGTTCTCTGAATTTCACTCGTCCTTTTGTATAGGATCAGTGGAGAGCTGCAGCACCTGGGGAGTCTTGCACAAGGACACTTGCTTTCTGGAGGAGCCAGGGAGTAACCAGTGAGCTTCCAATTACTAGATGACCCATTCTACCTCCCCGGCCATGCTACCCCAGGTAGGCTCCTTTGAAGTTATAACCAGTATATCAGTGTGAGGTGCCTCTTTAGCTAACTGACACATGAACATATTCACATTGATGCTAGATCCTATCCAGAAACCAGGGTGATAGTTCAGTGATTAAATGTGCACCTCAAGGGTCAGGTATTGTGGGTTTGATCCTACTGCAGGGTGCAGGAAAAGAGCACCCAGCCTTAATCCCCCATGCTTGGGTAGATGTGAGGCATACAATCTGAAATACTTTGAGTTGTTGCTAGACTTGAAAAGCACTATGTAAAAATGAGTCTATGGATCATCCTCCCAGGCTATTTATCAGATATGATATGGTTGAATGTCATTATTTGAGATATTTCTACTATATGGCACACTTTTAAAAAAAAGGCTGCTTGCCACAGAGGCCACAAAGTGACAGGACCACTAGGGCTTCAATCGGTGTTCCCAATAATCACTCCACCATTGGAGTGAATTACCTGAATCTGCTTCACCAGTAATGTTATCCTGCAGCTTCATAGCTCAGGAGGTAGGGTGGTCATCTAGTAATCAGAGATTGGTGGTTCAATCCCTGGCTCCAACTGATAATGTGTCCTTGAGCAAGACACTGAACCCCTAAGTACTCTCTGGGCACGTTGCTGCGGTTGTGCTTGCTGCTCCTATAAAATAGGATGGCAGAAAACAAATTCCACTGGCCGTGGTCATGTGGCAATAAAACACTTTTACTGTGGAAGTGATACTTTGTCTTCAACCACTGCTTCAGGTAAAGCAGGACAGACCAGATGTATGTTTATTTATATATATATATGAATGTATATATACACACACATACACACACAATTATCTATTATGATTTGACCGCTGGATCAGGTGCCAAGAGCACCACTGAAATTACAGCATTGTCGACCAAGCACCAAGTGGCATGAGGGAGAGTGCACAGTTTACGTACCCCAAATAACAATTACTCTGACAAAGCATTAACCCAAGGATGCAATGGCTTTTGTGGCTCTAAACCTTCACAAATAAGACAAAAAGAAACCCTGTGATTCTCAAAGGACTCACAAATGGTGAAATGCACCCCCCTCTGTGCCTCCAAGCAAATAGTGTCTCGGTGCTCCAGTGCAATCTGCACATATTTAAATGGGGTAATATGCATACCTACATTTGGTGCAAATTGATCCCTTTTTATGCAAATGAGTTTCATTGCAAGAAATAAAAAGGGTCCAATTCAAACACTAGTGCTACTAGTCACACACAGTCAGAGCAAAAATTATCAGCATCTTCAGAGAGCAGGCTGTCCAGTGATCATGGCAGCAGTGATTCTAGCCAAGCGAAGGCATCGTCACGCCAGACATGCTCACGAGCAAATATTTTCCGAGGAGAATTTCCCTCTCGAATTTAACTGAGACCAAAATCAATTTGCAAATACAAACTGCCAGGTCAAACATTCAATATTCAACTCTCTGGACTGGTCCAACACACTGGACTACATGTAAGGTTTTAGCTCATTCATTGGAGTTCTACAAGTGACCTATGAAGGTCGTCAATACACTTTGGCTGCATTTAGTCTACCACAATTTCACCAAACTAAATACATTGCTGTTGGACATGTGTCAGACAATATCCGATGGGACATTTGGATAAGAGTTGTTAGAAAATACAAAGTTGGAAACTTAAAAGAGCCACAATATAGTCATCAAAGAGCCCCAGGTGGCTCATTAGCCCCAGTATGGGTAACAGTGGTTTATAGAATCAGCCTGTCTGTTCTAAAGAAAGGGGATATGGAAAGAAAAGAGGAGCATGTTATAGAGTTGTTTTTGGATAAGTTCAGCTGCCCTTGTCAAAAAGAAATCGCAGGTTTTATTCACAACTAGGATTTAGGTGAGAAAATATGCTGCTTTAGCTGCTGACAATGTAAACTGATAATTCAATAGACGGTGGTGCCTTGCAAGGTGAAAGACTTCAAGTCAGGATTTATACCATTTACACTTGATTCTGTTTATGAGCACACGACTGGTCTCAGACAAAATAAATGCTCTTGCAGACTAGTTGTCTCTAAACATAGGGGTTGATTTCCTTGTTTTTCTTAAGTTTGGTAATTGGAAGTGCCACTGACTCAAGGATCTTTGAGAGAGTTGTGTTTAGCTCGCTAGTAAAACCGCCAACAGAGCCAGTCAATACAGGGAAAGGAGCACGGGCATCTGGCAGTCTATCACCAAATACAGTAGCATACCCTGAGAGTTCAGTCAAGGTCTTTAGTAATGAATCGTACCCTACACATGCAGACTCACATACATATTTTAGAAGAAGAAAGAAGAATAGACTATGTTTATTTGTCATTGTACATGCATATAATGAAGTTAGTTCTCTGCATTTAACTCATCGTATTGTACAGGAGAAGCCACAGTGCTCAGAGGCCAACTCCAGTTATTTTTCCTATTGCCTTAATCAGAGGCACAGGCAGGATATTAACCCCTGTCTTTTAATGGTGGGGGGAAAAACTTACGCTTCAACAAATTCAATGAAGTACAGCCACCATATTATTAGTCCGCCCCTTCAATTCAATAAGAAAAATGTGAATACTCAACTAGAATTGTTGTTGATATTATTGATGAGGTTCATGGCACCCTTCGTTTGCAATTTTCATCCAGTAATTTGGACTGTTTGGGTAGGGCATGTGTAAAAAATGCAGATACATATCAGATTCACAAAAAACATTTAATAGATTGGCCAAGAAAATCATCAGTACCTGTGGACGCAGTGGTCGTTGCGATTAGTTCCCTCATAGACTGCCAAAGACTCCAGCTCAAAGTTCCTGCTAACACCAGGGCTAGCACTGATACAGCACATAGCCCTGGGCTTTTCTGTCACTACACATCAACATTTAATCAGCTGATGATGTGGTCACTCAAAGTTGTCATCAGTTTACAGCTCCAGGCTTCTATGAAAGGCTAGCAGTATAGACTAGTGCTGGTCTGTGGGACTGTAATGTGTTTAGGTGACATAGGACAACCATGCTCAGCCCCAGGAGATAACTCATTGAAGTCAGACATATTTCAGGGATACTTCAGTATAACTGTGAAAAAAACAAATTATGATTATGATTTTGCCCGGGCTAGCACAGAAGGCCCCGATGGCCCTGACAGCCCACCACTGACCAAATGCTATCAGAGTTGATGGGCCAGTATGATGAGAGCTGAGCACTTCAATGCCATAGCTCTAAGGACAAGTTAATGCTGCCTGAAATTCAATGCAACTGTGATCTGACACAGCAGATGTAAGAGGAGAGACAGCCAGATCAGAAACAGTTACACCTTGTGCTACGGTCAGGTTGAGTTGTGCTACTGCAGTGGGTTGCTTCATGCACATACTGAGCAAAACCAATAGTATGAAGAACTGCTGTGAAAGTCTTACTCAGAGGATCAGATGCTCTATTTAGAGGGATGTTGAAATCGCTGGTTAGATATTGTAGCAAAGTCTGACATCAATTCTGTGAAATGGTTCAAACATTGGTAATAGGGTCAGTTGGCTGGTAGAATGCAACAAGATAAAATCCCATGAGTGTGATTATCTAGAGAGCTGTTCACGGCTGTTACAGGAGAGGCACAAAAGGAATACCTCAAAAGACTTGAATTTAATATCTAATTTAGAGCTAAGATGGAAAATGGTTATAAATTATGGCAGCACCCTAATTTTGTTTGGTAGCTTGAGCAGCATGAGCTCTAGTATAGTCCAGTGGTGAAGCATCATTTAATCCCGAGAACATTTGGTTTTAGCCACGTTTCACATAAACCAACAATATTGAAAGTATAGTTCAAGATCAAATCATTGAGTAATATTTCTTAAACTGGTTGACTATCTTTAAAAAAAAAAACGGGTCAGATTTGTAGAGGGACGTGACATCACACAATAGGTATGTTCTGATTGTTTTTTGACGAACTTTATTGAAACAATTTCAGCTTAATGCAGATGAGTTTCTTGCAACTTTCAGTGAATTGAAAGCGCTGATACATAATTCAACAGTTGTATACGACTAAGTTACATGGAAGTTTCATACTTACTGTCTGTACATGCCAGCAAGTGATGCCGCAATATCAGAGGGAGTGTGTAGCCTTGTAGAGAGGGAGAGAGCACACCCCTGTGGTGTCCAGGCTGGAAGTCTGTTGTTTCTATATCACTGTAAATGTGTGGGGGGATTTCCCACATTATAAGTAGAAGATACGTGGGAATCAATGAAACCATGTGCAATACCTGCAATCCTGCATTAAAATCCAGGCCATGCATAGGTAACAGCCAAATTCCCACGGTATTATAGGGATCACAGAGGGGACAAGAGCTGTAAGGGGTCTCGCCTGTTTGTTTCCACAGCAACACTGTGTCCTTTAGGATGAGAATCTGCAGCCATCATTAGAAGATGACTAATTATCCCTCTGAGGAAGCAAAAGAGGGAGGGATGCTGTGAACTGCAAGAGAAGTCAAATGAGTCAGTGTGTGGGTGCGTGCGTGTGTGCGTGTGCGTGCGTGTGTGTGTGTGTGTGTGTTTATGTGTAACTGAACGCATACAGGGTTGAACAGGGTAGGAAGAATAAGAGGCGTGTCTGAAATCTGTGTCTCACTGTTAATTAACTAACAACAGGCTTATGACTAGCATATTCACACGGGTCCTCACACACACACACAAACACTTTTTCCTTTGCGTGGGTATGTAAACCTATGCCCACACACATAGGGTTTAAAGGCTTTGTTATCTCCACCAGGCAGTGGCCTGGAGAGCCTTATGGGTTTGGTTGTGTGTGTGTGTTCATATGCTGTTCTGGATTGGCACCTTGCTGTGGTGGAGAAGCTTGCATGCATTAATTATTCTAAGAGTTTTAAAATGCAGAGCTTGGCTCCTGGTAGGGTCATCCAAGTCAGATAGATCAAGAGGGAGGTTCAAGATGAAGCACGATCCAACAGAGACCTAAAGAGCAGACCTGGTGGAAGGTGTCTTGAGATCACAATGGCGGTGAAGGTGGATGAAGGTTGCAACGTTTGGTGGTCACTAGTCTTAGTTCTCCATGGGATTGGGCTCTGGCCACCCCTTGCCAAGAAATGTGTGCTGCAGGCACATCAGCCTCTCCACATAAAAAGCTGTCATGTACAGGTTCCTTCTATTATACAACTTAAGGATTGATCTCTACTCCCCACTGAAGACCCAGAAGGAAGTCTTGATGCATGATCAATAATCCAGGTAGTGAAATCTCAAAAGAGGTGAATTTGTTCAGCTGGATCAGAGGTTCATTTTTGAAACGTTTCGTCACTCACCAGGTGACTTCTTCAGTCTAAGCTGAAGGCAAACATCCCCCTCCTTATAAACAGTACCGTGATGCCACACAACAATAGGTTGGTTTCACATGCAAGTTGGGTGATCAACAAAACATCGCGTCTCGGTTGCTTTCAAACCCCTGAACACACTGCGGCAAAAGTTGGTCCACCCCAAGGATCGGGTCCCCCGGCACAAACAGAGTAACGTAGTGTACGCTGTTAAATGCCAGGAGGACTGCAGTGACTTATACATCGGGGAGACCAAACAGACGCTGGCTAAAAGGATGGCGCAGCATAGGAGAGCCAACACGTCGGGTCAGGACTCTGCGGTCTACACCCACCTACAGGCGAGTGGCCACTCATTCAAGATGATGATGTTCACATCCTTGATAGGGAGGAACGCTGGTTTGAAAGGGGGGTGAAGGAGGCCATTTATGTGAGTTTCTGAATAAGTCTCTGACTTCTGATCCAGTTGAACTGATTCACCTCTTTTTGGTGATTTCCATACCTGGATTATTGAGCATGCATCAAGACAACAAGGCTTTTAGTCCTATTTCAAATGTGGGATAGTGGTACACTTCAGCCTCCTGTGGCCGAAAATAGTATTGCAGCCACCGACAAGGATTCTGACAAAAATATTCCTCCAAAACCTTTTTTAACCAGGCATGTTTTGTTTTTCCTTTTTTACTGGGGAAAAATTAAGGAACATGGAAATTTTCGTTGTTCATTATTTTTTGTTATGCCGTGTAATTCCTAAAGAAACAGAACCTTTAAAAGGTATTTGCCAGGATAAGATTATCCTGGCAAATACCCTTTTCCCCTGTTCCTTAGTCGTAAACACAGGATTCAAAACAATTTAGATCAGATGTCTTGATTTATGCTCAATAATCCAGGTAAGGGAATCACAAAAGGTGATGTCACCCTTTTGAATGATGAAATACATCTTATCCAGTTGAACCTTTTTTGTGATTGTAATTTAGATAAAATTTAGCGGGTGAATTGTCAGATTTTTTTTCTCTCACTTTCCTCTCAGGGTTTCCATAGATGTGACATGAACCTAATCAAACGAAAAATCTATTTAATGAAATATCTATGATGTATCATACCGAAAAGATAGCCACTCACCGATTGCCAAACTCACTCAATTTGTAATATTGAATTAGGTTTCTTCATCGACATTCACCCTTACTTAATAGTACAATGCAAGCTTACATAAGAGCCTCTGTATTGTTATTGCAGACCTAGATTTGTCTTTTTTGATCCCTACTGCTGATTTAAACAATCCCACATTATTTTCCAAACTAATTAACTACACACAGATTCACATTGCAGTGTAAACTCCTTTCAATTGTGCTGATGTCTCTCCCCAATCAGACAGAGAACAGTCACAGTCAACACAGAAAGACAGTGAACTCCTACACTTCCCTCGAGGTTAGGGTCACCTTGAGTGTCAGATCAGCACCAGCTAGCCCTATTGGATTTGGGATTAGTCATGCTCTCGCACTGCTCAGTGTATGCAGCCGTCTGCAGTTTCTTAGTGAACGGGAAAAGGTCAGCCGACGCTTTGGTGCCTGGTCCATGGTGGTCTTGTGCCTGTCAGTCAGCAGCATTTTGACTATATACCCTGAGAATTTACCAAGATCCAAACTGCATTCTACTTTTAGACCCAGGAAAAGGGGAAATTTAATCGTTTTCACATTGCCAGTCACCTTTGATAATTTGATATATGCAAAAAAAAAATCATAGAATAAAAACTTTGGAGATGAGCCACGTGAATGAGTTGGATGGGTCAGTTCTAAGGTGCATGGGTCCTCGATGACTGTTGGGTATTTCTTTAAGACCTGAACCTGCTTTAATTCAGATGTATGAATGAATGGAGGGCTTATAGTAGGTGCATAGGAGATGGATGAAATGAAGATATTATTGAATTGATAGTGCTTTCAACTGATGAATAATGGCTGAATTCATAAATAAAGAAGCATCATCTGCCGTGCGTCCTTTTATTTGGGTCAGTTCATCAGTTAAACGTCAGTTAATCAAACTCATCTAGTCTGATTAACTGGTGTTTATCTGCATTGGGGTGATTTGTCATTTGTGTTATATCCAATCAAATTTGAATTTAATTAGAGAAAATATTCAAAAAAATGCAAATTAACTACCCTATTCTACCACAACCACTAATCCCTCCTCTGCTGTCAGCTGCTGCGGGACGTGACCCCTAAGCGGCGATCTCGGCGCCAGCTGGCCCAGCTAGACCAGAGAAAGCCTTATATCACAGCCTGCTTCAGACAGCTCCCCTCCAGCTTCTCGGTGGGGACCAACCACCGCCACAGTACCTGCGAGAACAAGCCGCTGGAGCCAGGCCAGGAGTACGTGTTTTTCTTGCTGGCCGAACTCAACAGCATTGGCGGGGTGAGTTCACCAGTTCCGAATCAGCTGATCCGAAATTCTGGTTAAGGCCAAGTTTAGAACAAATCGTATGAATTCAGCTCATTTCAACTCAGTCAATTTTATTCACAGCAATAGGATAATTCATTTGACCGACATTACATTACATAACATTACATGACATCACATTACAGGCATTTAGCAGACGCTCTTATCCGAAGCGACATACAACAAGTGTTTAGGGTCAAGGCACAGAGGATACTGGAGCAACACTGGAAGCTAGATAAGAATCTTAGTGCCATCATATGACTCCGATGCAACATCAACTAAGAAACACACACCTAAAATAAAATAACAAGATTTCATGTGCATAAACCAAGTACATCAAAATCAAGAAAAGGAATAGGGCTAAAACTAGGAGTTTGAGCTAGGACTAGATGTGGAGGAGGAAAGGTACAGTGAGAAAAGATGAGTTTTTAATCTGCTCTTGAAGATGGTCAGGGTTTCTGCTGTTCTGACTGCCATGGGAAGGTCATACCACCAGTGAGGAGCCAGGACAGATGGTAGTCGTGACCGGGAGGTGCAGATATGGAGAGGGGGAGGTGCCAAGTGACCAGAGATAGAACGGAGAGGTCTGGTTGGTCCATAGGGTCTGATGAGTCTGCAGGTATCTAGGTGCTGACCCCTTGACTGCCTGGTATGAAAGCACCAGAGTTTTAAATTTGATGTGAGCCGTAACAGGCAGCCAGTGGAGGGCAGTGAGGAGGGGGTGACATGGGAATGCCTGGGAAGGTTGTAGACCAGGCGAGCAGCAGCATTCTGGATGAGTTATCGAGGTTTGATGGCAGAAGCTGGTAAACCGGTCAGCAGAGTAGCAGACATGACAGCATAGATGTTTTTTTTTTTTAAATGTCTGTCTATATAAAAAATGACCATATAGACCAACACTGATCTGTACAGAAATTGTGAACCCATTTTACCTGGTATATCCTCCTACGATGGGTCCTCCACTTTATTTGACCTTTACCCTGTTTGTCCACTCCAGAGAATGTTTGCCACAAGCCCTTATACTGACACAGTGATGACCCCTGAGCTGGTCGTTGGCCTACTGCCGGTGGAGACGGGTGGAGACGGCCTCATCTGGGTGGTGGGCCCTGTCCTCGCTGTGGTCTTCATCATCTGCATCGTCATCGGCATTCTCCTGTACAAGAAGTGAGTTGGCTTGGATAGCGTGGTTTGAACGAGGGAATGTCGCGTCGTGTGATCCATGTGTCCTTCGTGATGAGCGGCACGCAATTGGGTGAAAATAACACGGCTCAACTTGAAATGTCAGGGAAAAATTCACTGGTATCAGATGGGCACTTTAGTCCTCAACTCCTTTTGTGAAAGGTGGTTGGTGTGATGGGGCATAGCGAGAGTAAAAAACAGAGCTGCAATGGGGCTAGAGCCTTATAGGATACCATTGATGTACATTTCAAGTCTCAAAAACAAAAAACAAAGATTCACTCAACACTGCACACTGTCTAGCTATGACGACCAGCGTTGGTGTTTTTGCCGCTTTGATTGAAAGGTTGCAGGTTCGATCCCCAGTCCTGCAGAGAAGTAACCTATATAGTATGTAACCCCGCCTTTCACCCAATGAGAACGGAGATAGGCTCAAGTTCCCCCGTGACCTGATTTTAGATGGTTGGTTGATGATGGATGGAGAAGAGATACTCTGAAATGCTGCTGGGTTACAATGAAAATGTAGGCAGGTATTTTTGTTATTCCCCACAAAAAAATCACACAGAGCGGCGCGTCAGTCGAAAGCAGTCAATACTCAAGAAAAATGTTTCCTCTCGTTTTACATTAAGTTATAGTTCCTTAGTTAAGACACCTATGAATACAAGTCGGAGGAGAACAGCGCTGTTAGAGGTCGTCTCGCTACCCGGGGCAGGGCTCTGATCTATCTTGCAGAGCCCAGGGACAGTCTGAGCAACACAGGAACAGGTTGCGACTATCATACGATCCCTGACTGTCTGACCTTGCCTTACCTGCATCTTAGTTAGGGAGAGTAACATCTCTCGTTGGATCTCTCTCTCTCCCTCTCTCTTCTCTCTTTCTCTCTCTCTCTCTCTCCTCCCGAACACCCCCGCTTAACTCTCCATCTCTCCCCGGTGAATAGTGTGACCTGGGCTTGCCCTTGGCCCTGATGCTCCCCC